>QLOI01005098.1:0-28458 GCA_003313605.1 Tuber umbilicatum | reverse complement strand
AGCGGGACATCAGGTCGATGCCCAGAGAGGTTAATAGGGGGAATTTTGTGCGGATTTTAGATTGCGGTGGGAGGTTCGATTTAGGGATTTTAAGAGATTTGGCATTAGGGAGTCTGCGGAAAGCTGGCCAGCTAGTGTCTGTTGGGGTGCCGCAGAGGTCAAAGATCTGGGTTTTGTTAGCTCTAGCCTGTAGAAGGGGGGGGGGGGGCAAACCTTGGCTAACTGCTCTACCTCATTCTTCCCCCTTAGCAATGGCTCTTTTAATAGCAGCTCTCCGAAGATACACCCGATACTCCACATGTCCACTGCAGTCCCGTATTCTTTCGCCCCCAGGAGTAATTCTGGTGATCGGTACCACAGTGTAACAACCAATTGTGTCAACGGCGGCATCGGATCGCCGGTATACCGCGCAAGCCCAAAGTCCGCAACCTTGATCTGCCCCCGATTATTCATGAGTAGATTAGAAGTCTTCAAATCACGATGCACAATCCACCGACTATGCATCAGGGCTGTAGCAGACACAAGCTGCAGCATCAACGTCTTGACCTCAGATTGCAAGAACGGCTCCTGCATGTCCTCCGAGAGGGTTTTCAGATCGTGTTCTATGAAGTCCATCACTATAAACACACTGGTACATTATCAGTCAAATCCCACGTAACGAATCGAAAAAGAAAAGAAAAGAAAAATACTCTTTAAGCGTCCCCCCAACAACCACCTCCCGAAGATTGACCACATTCTCATGCCGCGCCGCCATAAGTGTCTGTATCTCCCGAAGACTAGTAATCGGGAACCCATCCGTCTCCCGCTCCAACTTTAGCCTCTTCAACGCGACGATCTCACCCGTCCGCGAGTCCCGCGCTCGGGACACAACACCATAAGAGCCCTCCTCGATATGGTTCAGTTTCTCGTACCAGTCCACGTGAGCGCAGGGCGCGATCGCCGGGGCGTCGAAGCGGAGAAGTCTTAACTTCATTTCGTCCTCGTCTCCGGCATTGGACCCGTCGCTGCGGTCGAGCTTTCGTCGTTTAGATGCCGGCGGGGAGGGAGGTGCTGCGCTACTGCTGTCGGCGGTGGTGGCGGCGGATTGGAGTTGTTTCTGCTTTTGCTGGGATTTTAGGGCTTTGCGAGCGGCTTTTTCGGCTTTCAGGCGCGCGAGTTCTGCGGCGGTGGCCTCGGTGTCGTCGTCCCAGCGGGATTTAGGTTTTGTGGACATTTGATGGCGGCGGCGGTGGTGGTATGGGGGCCCTGTGAGAGGCTGGCGGTGACGTGGTGTTTTTGGAAGTCGTGTCGGGGTGCCAAGAGGGAAGGTTGAAATAAAGTTTTACGACACTGTACTGTACCTCCAAACAAGCATTGCAATGCCTGCTTGTTGCCTCCCTTATATAAGCAATTACATAAGCAGACTAGCATAATAGTAGTTCCTGAGTATGAAAGTGATACCGTACTGTAGAGTTGTCTCCCAGGGATGTGGGTTTTTTCGGTCGCTTACAATCATGCGCACTCATTTGACCCCAATTTCTTTCTCTAGCTCGTGCTGAGAGTTTCTTGGCATGCGTCCTGGCTGATGAACTGTGAACTAGAGCAAGTTAGGTTCGCCAACCAATTCCTAGTTGAACCCTGGTACTGTACAGTACCGTAAACCATCAGTTACCGGTCATTTCAGAGGGCAAGCTTGCCAGAAAGGATGACTATACGGCATCAATCTCGCCAGTTACCTAGCGTCAATATAATAACACCTGCTACTTCTCTACATTTACTGCACCTGGCAAGCTAAACCGATGCAGAGGCTAGACACGTAGCTCAGTGACATATCCGATCGCTGGTCTTGCATTTATATATTAAAAATCTTATTTCTTGTAGGTTTACAGCACGGCCAGAGGTTATCTGATCACAACTATTGTTGCTTGATATATTGTCGGCAATTATAATAGAATATGATAGGGAAGTAATGAATACAGGTTTGGGCATGCCCGACAATTGGTTGATCGGGTTTATCGTCATCAACCGCCGGCCTTGTGTCTCTTATATTTTTAACTAGTAGTACGGTACTCGAGTACTAGGGGCGTTGTCCAAAGTCAAAAGATGTGGCCGTTGCATGTAGACCAAACCGGATTAGGAAATTCGAGTGGTAACTGGTGAGTAAGGTCTTGGTGTTGGCAAACAGCCTGGTCCGCGTCCGAAAGGGGCAGTGCTGAGTGCCACGAGTGATATCTGATGAGCAGGTAAGCGAAGAAAAGAAATATACGAACTAAGCTGCAGAAAGCCCACGCACTCCATATGCTTTTCACAGTGCGTATGCAAGCACCTCTGCAGCGCACCTCACGCCAGCCAGCCAGGCTGTCGTGTTCTACCACCTCGTGTCACGAAGGCTTCCGCCGCTGCTTATCGGCGTAGTTGAATATTGGTTAGCAGCAAACTGGAATGGTGAGCATTCGGGGATGCCCGATTTTACTTGGCCCGTTCGTGAATATCTAAAGAGAAATACAGTACTAGACCCTATTCGCTTGCTAGGCATGGACGAATACTCGCTCTTTGGCGTGTTCGTTGATAAGTGTTGTGGTAGTATGCTATGAGCTTATTACGAAGGCGATAAAAGTGGGACTGCTAGCAGGGGGGAACAAGACTTGTGTCACCAGACCCGAAATGCTCTTTTTACACCAGAGTACCGTAAAATCGCTTGAAATCCGCCCGTCTCGGCCACCGTTAGTCTTAGCAACTAAACCTGGTAGAGTATAGCGTATGAGGTTAAGCATATCCTCTCACCAAGTAACGGGATCTGGCGGATCACGGGATACCCCATTTAGCAGCCTCTATTCCTTCCTAAGCTAGTATTACATAGACGGAGGTGGGTAGATTTGAAGAGATTTTACTGCATCTGAACTTGGGATAAAAATGTCATGACCAATCGAACTAGAGAAACGTCCTGGAAATCAAGGTGTGGCTTTCCGTAGCACATTTTTCCCTTCCGCCTCAAAAATTTCTGATCTCAGATGAATATACACTGTTACTCGGTTAGTTATTGGATTCAGGAAAATCTCTCAGTTGTTGAGAATACCGAGGAGAATAATGCAGAGGTTTTTTTTAGTCCGTTTGCTAACTTGGTCATAGCGTATAATTGTTTGGATATGTCTAAATTCCTTGTGTAGGTTTTGGTCGGCACGAACTAATCGCTGGCGCAACTATAACGAGACATGACTACGGAGCTCCCTCCGATTCGCAACGTAACCGAACTCTAATTTTCTAGCGGATTGAGGAAGAGTCACCCACCTTTTCATCCCACATTTCGTCGATGCGCCTTATATGGAGGACCGCGAGGCTCACCTTACGAGCGGGGATGCCTCACCACTGATTTCAGCTTCTTTGCGGGGATCCTTGTGCAAAAAGGCGATAATGACTGAGCACTGAATCTTGTCATAAATTTATCATTCCTTGCACTTCGGGAACTATGCCTATCGACAACAAGAGAGTAGCAAGGGCCTTTCAGATAACTGTTTTTGGATATGCCTCTAAGCTATATTGTAAACTATTGTCGCAATTTAATTTCCTGAAGGATGAGGAAGAGAGGGTTAGCAAAGCGTGGTCAGGCCTAGGGGTATTTGGAAGGGTATGAGAGCATCACGGTTGTGTCTGTGCTGCGCATGTTCTCAGGTTGGCTCGGTGGTGTTCCTTGGTTCTCTGGTCGAACTCGGCCTGCTAATGTTCTTGATTCTCCAGTGCCGGCAGCACCGGCGAACTTATTGTAACTTGGACTGGGAGAAAATAGATGATCGAGGTACAAGTCCAACCCGCGCACAGTATTTATAGATTAACCCCAGAGCCCGCTTTCAAACCGGGGATATATAAGGGCAATGAAGGTTGCGTGTCTGCCCCAGCACACCAGAGGCCTATCAGGGCACGAAGGAAACCAACTTATGAGATAAAAATGCTATAACTAAATTGAATTACATTCATCATGTAAAGCACCGTGTTGTATCAGAACGTTAGAACTCCTCTATTAGGGAGCTTGAAGGAAGGATAGAAGATGGTTAAATTTTGAATAAAAATAATATCGTTAGGGCAAACTCGCCTCTTCCAGCAATTCCCTATCTTTGTACCTCCGATGTTAGCTAAGGAACAGGGCTTCTACCTGGAGGGGATAAAAGACCAACCTAGAACCTTGGCAAACTCAATCTTCAAAGTCTGTCCCGCTTTCACCCACCTACCACCTTTCCCCCCATCCACCGCTTCCATAGTGGCGATATCCACGAATCCACCCTTTATTATTTCCACGCTCTTCTCTATCAGTGTCTTTTCAAAATTGTCCTCGAAATTTTTACGTAGAACGGCTGTTAGGTATAATTTCACGGAGTAGGGGGGGGAGGGTGAACATCGTCGGAGGACCAAGCGTGTCGAGTCCTCCTTTTTCCACAACGAGAGATCCGCGGGCCCATAGGAGGAGCCACGCGCTGCCCAGAGGAAGAGCCTTCGGCGGTTCGTTCGCTTGTAGGATACACGGGTGACTTGACTGAGCGTAATCAGCACTTGAGGGGAGAAAGAATGGTCTGGGGGGGAGTACCGGGCGAGCTTTAGGTCCCATTTATCTGTTATATGGTGAAGGAAGCCTTGTGCATCTACGAATTGTTAGCTACTCTATTCAGGTCCTGGAAGAAAGATATGATACAGATGTGGTGGTGACGTACCATCTATAGATCCGAAATCCAGGTGGAAGGAATCAATTTTTATTTTGCAGCGCGAAAACTTCGGTTGCTTCCCCGGCTCTAGGTCGTAATATTTGTTCACATGGTCCGAAATATACCGTGTGTAATACACTTTTAGAAGCCGAAGACTGAGGCCATTGTCCTTGAGTTCAAAGTCCAGGTCCCGGGGTACTTTGAGCAATTTAGTACGCGAGAAATACCGGGATAGAGAGAAGGCCCCATTCTTGCGACAGGATAAGGGGAACATACGGTAAAAAGTTTCAGAATACCTCCACCCCCGTCCGCGGTATCTGATAAGCACAGCTTTGAACCTTTCTGCATCCCCGGCCGGGTTTCGAATGGAATAGATATAGCGGCTTTCTTCTGTGGAGTCCCATCGATATTTCTCTCTCAAAGTCAATTTTAAAACCACCTCCTCAAAACTATGGGCATCTTTTCCACATCGTTAGTCTCTAGGCCAACATACCTCACAAAGGTGAATACTTGCCGTCAACAGATCCAAACGCCAATCGCAAAGATCTATTTGGCTTCTTCTCATCATAGATGTAAGAAATGAGTTCATTAAATGACCCGTCCGTTGTGGAAACCCTGTTTGCAAAGTCGGACCACCGGACAATTATATTCTGGGTTCCGTTGCCCTTTATCTGTACTTTGCTCAGTGGCAAGAAATAGCTTGTACACCAGGGCTGTGCTGCACAGGCGGAGCTACTGAGGACTAGGCGACGAGTAGTCATCCAACCCTCTTCTCCGGTGGTCTCGTAAACGCGCAGATCAACTGAATCTAGAGCTTTGTCGGTGTTTATGGGCCTATTCGTGTTTGGGTGGAGAAATTGAAGGCTTTGAAGGTCACTAAGTAATAGGGAGCGTTACGAGTTGGCCTTGGTAGAGTGAGTGGGGGGGGGGCAAGTTGAGAGTGAGGGGAATACCATCGGTATATTTCGGTTTCATTGCCGGTAGGATTGCGTTCTTGAACTGCGTCAAAGTAACGTCCTGGTATTGCGACGAATTTGCGGAAGTCTAAAGTTGGTAAGAAGTGAGCATGATACCTTTCTGTAATGAAGTTTCCTGCCCCCCCAAATACTGGCTAAGAACCCCGACTGCTAATGTTCCATCGTGAATGGAGCGGGAAGGGGGGAACTGTCACTCTAATCTCAGTTCAGAAACTTTGCAGAGCTTACCACTAATGTGTAAGAAGTGGACTGTGGTCTCTATCTCTCGGAACTTAATGTCCACTGCAGGTGGTAGATCCAATTCCTCGTCCGCTATCGGGAGAGGTGTGATGCCCTCCGACGTGACTTGTTGCTCTGTCAACATTGCCTTGGGTTTCGCGGGGGGCACGAGCAACTTAGGGGGACAACATACTATCTCGTGAGACTTCCAGGGTCCCACTCTGGTTACAAAGCGAGATCTTGAGTGCACTTTGCCCTACTTGCGTCCAGAGGACTAACGTGTAGCGCGCGTCTCTGGTTTTGATTCTAACGTGCCTGTTCCCGAGTTCCGTGTCAACAAAGCTATATAGTGAGCCTAGTTAGCTACCGCATTGCAAATATCAAATATACTAGATCCTGTAGGTACGTGCATCCGCAGATGACAGCCCTGACCATCACTGCCGCTGCAGTTCTCTTGGATCGCCAGCCACCTTCCTGGATCCAATAGTGAATTATTCTCTGGCTCGTCCGGGATGACTTCTTTTATTTGTTTGGCCTCCCAAATTCTATGATTCAGTCTCATATTATCTTCAACGCTGCGGGTGGAGAGACCTGATTGGCGGAAGTTCTCGGAGTCTTGGTCAATTGCCTTAAGGGTTTTGCATTAGTGAAAGCTGTATAGAGGGGGCGGGCGGGGGGTTAATTACATCTTGGATCGTGGAGAAGAACCTGATATCCTCATCGGACATGTTTACAGTATTATCCTCGGAAAGGATCCAATCGTACAGAACCCAGGAGGCTTTCATGAGATCGAGGTATGCCTGACAGAGGCCTGAATTGAGACCGCTAGAAGGTGCGGAGCTTGCATCGTGAAACAACCCGCCCAGGACGCGGACGGCATTTCTTGACTAAGCGATTACAGTTTAGGAAAATACAAGAGCCTTATATCAAACCGCATGTCACTCACTTTTAATACCCACCAAGCGCATACATTAAATAGATCCCTGGTCGGAATCCGCCCATTTTCAGTTCTTCTCCTGGCATTTGTCCAGAACCTCCGACGCATCTCATCCGTTACCAAATCTTCTAGTCTTGGCGGCTCCAGGTCTAGCGTCGCCTGTGATCGCAGAATCGATACCCGCTCAGGGCAGTTTGAGAGTAGATCGCTTGCACGAGCGATCACATCTAGTACACTCGCGGCGGAACTGTCTTGATCCATATCCGTAGTGAAGTCTCTGAGGTCTGTGGAGGTGGTCGAGTTTACTGATCTCGGCGGGCTGGTGGCTGGAGAATCTGAACTTCTGCCCTGGAAGGGAAGATTTTGATCTGGGGAGGGGGGTGCTCCGCTTCCCCTTCGCGAATTTTGCAGGACGCTAGCCGAGTTGTGTGGGCTCTCTGGTTGAAGAGCTAGTTGGAAGTCTCGTTCTATCGTGTTGATTGTCGATCTGTGATATGGTTAGCTCATCCCACCAACAGTAACTATTGATAATGGCGGAATACTCCCCAACAGAACTGATAGAAAGGTTCAAAGAACAGATATAGACCATGATCTTTATCCTATGCTCTTTTATCTCGTTCTGTTCGCAAGCCCATCCTATCCTCTTCCAAAAGTTTAAGTTATCGCTTTTTCCCAGCTTTCTATACTTGAGCACTAGGGCTTCAAGTCTTCGAAGTGTATGCATTGTGCCGTCCATTGTTCGCCTGATTGCGAGTCGCCGAGATTCGTTTACTGGATGAGCGTTGATCTCATCTTCGATGCATCTAAGGACTCCCCGGAGGGAGCTGAGTTGGAGCATTAGCTCGAGGAATTCGTTTGGGGCATCCTTCGCTACCTGGGTTAATGATTTTTATGTCAATTTCCAACCTGTTTTAGGAGATAAAGGGGTTGAGAAGGCTACCAAGAAGCATTTGTGATAGAGCTCCCACGCGAGTCTCCCCCCAGCAATGACGTCGCCCAGGGGAAACCCAAAAGACATCCTTTTGGACCGCAGTAGATTATTACCAAACGAGGGTGGAAGGAGAATTGGGGGGATGGATAATTGCGATTTTGGTGTTAACTAAACAAATAAGATAGTTCTGAGACCCAACTACCCTTGTGGGGGGTGGAGGGGTAAATAAGGCGCCAGGGAGTCTGAATACAGAGAACGAATAACGGAAATGTACTGGTATTGTTTTTCGGATGCGGGGAGGAGTGGCTTGGGTCATATCATCTTCACGTTGTTATTGCTGATCCATGAGCATCTATTCTCCCCTACGAATGCCACCAGATTGTAGTTTTCCTAAAGGCTGTAAAACTACTAGCTGGCAAAAGGTTGCGGATTCTCCTTTTCTTTCCCTGCTTTTAGAGATTTTTGTTTATTAGCATTTGGCAAGCCACCGGGCTTCAAAAATTTGCGGTGTATCCAATTATTCAACCACAATAGCAATAGACTACGGTATCCTAGTGCTACTTGAGGAAAGTGCTCAATGTGGGGAGTAGGTGTTCACCATACGAGGCTATGCGCCAGCCACGAAGATGGAAGAGGTGCAGCCCGATAATCCCCAAGCCCTACAAAAAAAGCACTGCTGAACAATAAACTACACAATTTCATACAGTATGTATCATTCTGGACGGGCAGTTTACAGCACTGCAACTCCGAGCTTTACCTTGCGTCCAAAAAGCAAGTGGAAACTCAACCGTGTGACCTACCTCAAGTCCCCTCCCGCCTCAAGCGATCCATAGAGAAGGTCTTGTCCACCAGGCTTAACTCGTAGTAGAACATAAAATAATTGGTCTAGATACTATGTAGTCGAGAATTCCCTAGTTCGGAAAAGCTGCGAAAAACACAGCAGAAAAAAAGAGCTGCTCAGCCCCTTGACAAGAAAGCAAAGGGGCTCCAGACTCCACCAGAGGAGGCAACCTTAATGGCATAGCTCACCGTTCGGTTACATGGTCATGGGGGCATGGGGAATCCACTACCGTAGCTAGCACTGATGACCTCCCCAATATTGTCGTCCTTCGTCCTAGCCTTCTTTCGAAAAGTCATCCGCCGGCACCCTACTCTATGAGTACCGGTACCACGATGAATATAGTCCTTCAACCAAACCCACGATACAGTGCCCTTCCGTAGGACATTGCCCCGCTAAGCGCAGACAGTTCTCCGCGGCAAGTTCTTGTGGGTTTATCCCAAAAAAAAAGCAAGAAATCCTTGGCAACCACCGCACTCAAGTATCAAAGCCTTGCGCGATACGAGCCTGGTAACTCAGACAGGAAGAAACATGCACGTTCGGGCTTTCCCTTGCTCACGAAGTGTAGATTTCCAGTTGGGCAACCCGAATGAGTGCGACACCCTGAACCCTCCTAATATTTGTGCTATGATAGGCATTCACACAGCGGAGACGCCAACACGTAAATTGGACAACCGCCGGTAATACAGGTGCCAACAGCCGATACCGGTAACGCAAAACATCGCAAACGCTCCCTTGAGGTTCTTTGGTTGCCTGTGCTCTCGTATTGGAAGAAATAAAGTCCAACCGGAAACACCTCACAGGAGTATAGCTAGAGGTGGTATACCGATCATAAAAACCTGTTAAGCCAGCAATCCGAAATAGGGACACAGAAGTAGCGCGAGGGTGTGCGCATGAGTGTGGGTGGTAGTGCCAAGAACTACCGGTGGCTAGCTGTCATGTTGGGATAGCCCTTTTGAACACCTGAATTGAAGGGGGGGTTAACGGCGCAGCGGTGGAGCTTGAATAACTGTGGGTGAAGTACGCGGAACGAAAAGGAAGGGACGGTAAAAAAGGCGATCGATAGTTCTACCTGAGGACTGACTATAAGGCCCTGTGGGACACGTAACCTTAAAAAAATGTCCTTTTAAGAAATTTTGATGTTAAACCCTTTTATAAGTTTTCAGGGCTCGAACTATAAGTATAATTCTAGGGAAACTGGGTTAAAACCTCCGGCCCTTAGTCTAGTATGTAAGTATTTTTTTCTTACCTAGGCTGCTAGGTCTGAGACCTTAGATTTTATTACTGGCAAGTTAGCATATTGGTGGCAGCTTTTACGTTCAAGTTGAACATCTGCACCGCAACGATTTCTCCTTCTATGGGCTCTTCATCTAACTATTCAAGAGTCTGATCTAATTGTTGTTTCGGCCCCAGCATTTCTAATATAGGATCGTGATCATAACTACTGCTTCCATGTGGTCGATTGGTTGAATGAAATCGATGTTGTGAAATAGCATATGAAAAATATGGGGTTGGTAACTTCTATTATGTGTCCCTATTAAAATAATTAAAATTTGCTAGGAAAACCCCCAAGGGGGGGGCTATGTTGCGTCTCACTTGGTTTTCCTGACCATGGGTAACGCGAAATAGGAGGGGGACCGGCTATTAGAGTCTGAACTTTTTAATCTCCTCATCATGGCTTGTCACTCGCTACCTTAACTATCCTGAATCAACCCTGTAGCCGATTACCAATACTGCACCGGGTTCGATGAGTTCTTAGTGTATCGCAGTATCTTTTGACGGGTTGGGACAACCCGCTGCCAATTGGGCAAAGAGGACGCGGGGATGCCGGAACGGAGGCAGAGCATTACGGGGGTCGGCGGAAAAAGGTATAGCCGACTACAAGCCAAGCTCGAGGTCATAGCTCCACCATGGTAGGTCCGTGAACTACCTACGACTGGCCAGATCCCCCTTTCGCCAGACACGAACCCTTCCTCCAACACACAAGATCTTCCCATACCCGAGATCTTCCCATACGTGAGATTCTCAAACCTCCCTTCACCTCGCGTTCTTTGTTGCCCACCCGCCAACCCCTCAAGGCAGAATGCGCCCACATTTTCAGCCGGGATACATCGGTGCCAACAATCCTGAGCGACAAGGGCAGCGATCGACTCATCCCCAAAGCCTCCGGCAGTGGAAACGGCGTACTAGTGCAAGATGGAACGAAGACAGCGTATCTTCTTTGGGCTCGGTTTTCTCTATTGAATGTTTATTAGTTTTTCTATTCCTTCTCTCCTTTGTTATCATGGGTAGAAACTTTGTAGGGTATATACTCTATCCTTTGGAAAATTGGGATAATCAGGTTGTAGCTTTGCCAAACACTTTCCTCTTTCCCACCAAAAATGGGTTATTATACTCCAAACAATTGTAAACTATTACTCAGTCAACAAAGTCCGGAAAAAAACCCTCAGGATTGTTGGGGGTCCTCAGGAGAATAAAGTAGAGGTTTTTGTGAGTCCATTGGTTAATTCGGTGGCGGCATAAAATTATTTGAAAATATCTATAAGAGTCGGTCTAGATACGACGGTTCCGTTCCGTTGCCCGATATAAAGTAACCGCTCCCCTTCCGTTACAAAGTGGGGGCAACTCATTTCCGCAGCCGAAATAGTCGCGGAAATGGAACGGTCGTTGTTTTGCTAAACAGAGGGAACTTGATCTGAAAGTGATTCTTAGCCCCTGAGCGCGGGCAACACAGCCGCACTTATTGTAACTTGAGCTGGGAGAAAGCCGGCGATCGAAGTACTAGTTTGGATGTCGTGCACAGCATATTAACTGCTGTCCCTACTTTAAAATTAAGGATATGATATTACATACCATTACGTTTTCACAGCATCATTGCTTATGATACCCCATTTGTCATCAAAACCCGGCCCCCGCATAAGATAACGAAGAGTGCCGTCCAAACGCTGCTCTCATATACCAGGAACCCACCGGCTCCTGCGGACACGGAGTTCTATTCCTTGGTGGTATATGAAATACTTCCCGGAGGTATGTTGACCAACGTTCACTACACCTGGGAGACAAATCTGCCCCTTCGTGATCATATTTCCAGGCTTCAAAACCCGGCGAAGGCGCACAACACGTATTAAAGGGCCTCTCTTAGCAATTACGAAAGTCGGGGGAAGGTAAAATAGGTCAAGGACTACAAGAGATAGTTTAGCCGAGTGCGAACCTATCGACTGCAGTAATGGGCCCGAATACACCCCGATCATGGGCTCAGTACAGAGCAATACCAAAACTGAAAAACTGTCGAGATCAAAGGTGGGGCCCTCCACGGCGGGCTTAACTTTTGTGTGCAGTACTGTCTTGGCAAAGTTATTACCTACCATTGTGTGAGGCTCTGTTAGGTTTACGCAGGTGGCGGATTTTTCACAGGGACGAATAAACATTACGAGTATAATCCCCTGCCAGCATTCAAGGTGCCCCAGCGATCAGGAAGAGCTGCAGGTTCAATCACCGTCCCAGCCCGGTGGTATCTAGTTATATCAAAAATGGGTGTGATTGTAGAGTCTCCACTGGGGGCATGGTGAAATTAGGCGGGTGGCAAACAGAGGTATGATACTGTACAGTACTGTGCTCGCGTGGCCGAGTTGAAGCCGGACACTTTGTATGGGTGTTGTCACCTTAGGTGTCCGGCTTCAACTCGGCCGCGCGAGTACTTCATCGGCAAAAATGGATTCATCAAGGTTAGGGTTACAAAAAATTACTAGTAATTGATCCCCCCAGTTTCGCCATGCCCCCGGTGAAGACTGTGCTCGAGTGCAAGTACCGGTACCGTTATATGTAATAAGACTGGCTCAACGGATCCCTGCCACGGGCTAGTTTTTATCGCTTATGGTTGGTTGGCTGGTTGGAAAGCAGCGGTGCATATGAATTAGGTGCGCGCCCGTACCTTGTAGGGGGCAATTATCTTCTTGGGGGATCTTAAATACAGGTGAATCCCCCCGTCCTCTCTGCTTTCCCCGTCTTTGCTGCTTTCCCTCATCCCCCATTTTCCCCGTCCTCTCCACTTCTCCTGTCCTCTCCACTCAGATTTTGTTTCGAAAATGGATTGTCTGTAAGTTTTTTTTTGCTGCTAACTGCTAGCGGAAAGCGGTTGGAGAGACGGGGTTCCGAAAAAACATTTCAGCTGGTTTTGGCTGATGCTACTGGGATTGCGCAACCGCTTCCAGCAGAGCTTGGACCACTTCCGCTTTATCGTCTTGATGATGGTTCCCATTCGATTCTTGGCCCATCGCTCAGCCACATCACCTCTGGGGATCCAGCCACTGATTCCACCAATAGCACCCTCGCTTATAACTATCAATATCACTACTACCCTAGCGCCTCCCAGAGAAAAAAATCTTTTGTAGATCATCCGGATGCTCATGAAATAGGTTCGCGCTCCCTCTCATTGCATGTTTATCACGTTGCCTAACCTGGAGAAGTGGTCCCCACACTTCCGATGCACCTGGCTGCATTCGGCCAATCCCGTTCAAGACGAAACAGGCGCTCAACCGACACTATGACGTGATGCACCTTGCCTAACGGCTTGACTGTCCGGTTTCCGAATGCGAGTATGTTGGCGAAAAGGAAATCAAAAGATATGACAATCTTGTTCTCATATGAGGAACCGGCATGGTGTATCGCTAGCCGGTGGGTCGCGCCGTGGTTAGTTTTCCACTATACCATATGATGGCGATTAGTTGAAAATCGTACCGGGTATTATGGTTCTATGGTAGTTCTCGTTGTTTTGAGAATTTAATGTAGTAACGGGGTCAAACTGTTCCCCCACCTTGCGTTTTTTTTTGAATCTTATGTTTGAACTATTATGGAATTGATTGAATATTTGCGCAATGCCCATCCTACTCTACCTTTGTTTCTATGAGCTAGTATTCTCGTCGTACCCAAAGAGTAACTATAGGCCAGAGCCGGAAGCGGTATTATATTGGTAACTTACTTGTCTCATGGCATTTGACCCTCAGGTGTGATGAAGCTGAAATAGTAGTAGGGAAACATCGAAAAGCTCCTTTTTTTCCTGTTTGCTATTACGCTCTGTGCCTAAAGTACTAAGACTAAAAACCGGTATTGATGGTAATTGCATACGAAAGCTGAATCCTCTTTACTGGCTATTTTCAAGGCACTAGGTCGCCAGCTTTATCCGACAGAACTTGTGTAAAAACAAGCTCCTCACAGGAGGCTACTCGATTTACAAAAAACAAACCCCAGTGATAGACTTGGGCTCAAACAGTTATTTTACAACAATAACATTATTCAACCATCATCGGACCATGTTCCTCAGGCTGGTGTTCGGGTCGCGGCCTGGCCCCCAGGGAAAACGAGTCGAACTATCTGGCAAGGCAAGGCTCCTAGAGGGTTTCTTGGCTACCAGTGTTTGGAAAAGCACTGCAGATAGGAGTCGTCGCTGATGGGGAAGTAAAGCGAAAGGAGATGATGGGACATAGCAGCGAGGTTTACGCACTTTGGATCCACAAAGTTCTGACATATCTAAAGTGCTCCACGATCCCGGAAGACCGCAAGGTCAAATCCCCTACGAGGTGTAGAGCCTCACCGTTAACCCCTGACCTTCTGCTACAACCCTCGCACCGGGCACTGAATACTTCCCCACAAAACAGAGAGCAATCCCAACAGTTCACCTGGAGACATGCTGTACGCTCTTCCTCCCCAGGACTTATTTCTCTATCATCCTGACAATCGCTCATGACCTACTTGTAAGATTGATTTTTAAAGAGGTGGTAGAGGCATCGTGAATAAAGGGCTAGAGAAGGGTAGATGAGCATACTAGCTTCCCTCCCAGGGAAAATATTTGGCTAGACAACCTACATCTTTCATGAACACGAGTCACGCTCTCGGGTAACTACTTCTTTTGGAATTTTATGGTCATCAAGCAATTTTTAAACTCAATGGTTGATTTTTTGTAAAGTTTACCTTAATAGCATCGAGCATGTCCGAGTTATAGATTCTCCTTATGGATCTTTGAGCAGCGCCGGAATTATTGGGGGTGGAGGTATAGTTAAGCAATTACCTAAGTAGACTGGCATACTAATTCTTAGGTATAAAAGCGATAGAGTTGTTTCTAGATAGAGATGTTTGGCTGCTTCTATAATCATGCACAATCTCGTTGGCCCCTTTCTCCTCTTTTAGCTCGTCCTACGAGTTCCCCGGCACGAGTCCCGGCAGGTGAGCTGTAAATTAGGGTAAGTTAAATTTGCTTACTAATACACGGTGGAGCTGAATAAACCATTAGCCATTCGTCAGTCCAGAGGGCAAGTTTGCTAGAGAGGACTACGATGGCGTCGATCTCGCCAGTTACCGAGCCTAAATATGATATCATATAACACCTGCTACTTCTCTCTAAAGTTACCAGGTAAGCTAAACCGGCGCAGAGGCCAGGCGCATAGTTCAGTGACATATCCGATCGCTGGTCTTGCATTCCACACCAAAAGTCATGTTTTTCGTAGCTCAATCAGAAGTTATTTTATCACAGCTATTTGAGGAGACGTGGCGGTTGCACGTACACCAACCCAGATTAGGGAATTCGAGTGATAACTAGTGAGTGGAGTCTTGGTATTGGCGAGAGGTCTGATCCACTTCAGAAAGTGGAAGTTCTACGAGTGATATCCCATGAGTAGGCGGCGAAGAAAAGAAATATACAAATCAAGCCGCGGGAGGCCCGTGCACCCTATCATGCTTTTCACAGTATGTCTGCAAGCACATCTGCGGCACGCCTCACTCCAGCCAGGCTGCCGTGTTCTCCCGCCTCGTGTCACGAAGGCTTCCACCGCTGCTTATCAGCATAGTTAAATATTGGTCGGCAACTGTAACTGTGAGCATTCAGGGATGCCCGATTTTAGTTGGCACGTTCGTGAATCTCTAAACAGAAATATTAGACCCTATTCACTTGCTAGCAATGAACGAATGCTCCCCCTTTGGCGTGTTTGCCGATGTGCGTTGTGGTAATGCGCCGTGAACTTGTTATCAAGCCGATAAAAGCGGGATTGCTAACAGGGGTGGACAAGACTTGTGTAACCGGATCCGAAATACTCTTTTTACACTAGTGCTGTGGAATCATCTGAAATCCACCATCTCGGCCACCATTAATCTCTGCAACTAAGCCTGGTAGAGAGTATAGTGCATGAGGTTAATCATATCCCCTCACCATGGCACGGGATCTGATAGATCCCGGGATACCGCATTTAGTAGCTTCTGTTCTTTTCCAAGTTAATACGTGAGATAGAGATTGGTTGATTTGAATAGACTTAACTACATCTGAACCCAGCATAAAGATGTCATGACCAATTGAAATAGAGAAATATCCTGGCAATCAATATTTGACTTTGCGTAGCACATTGTTTCCTTTCCTCATCAAAAATGCCTGATCTCGGGCAATTATACACTTTTTGCCCGGTTAGTTACTGGATTTAAAAAGACGCCTCGATTGTTGGGAATGCCAAGGAGAGTGATGTGGAGGTTTTTTTTGAGTCCATTTGTTAACTTGGTCGCAGCGTATAATTGTTTGAAAATGTCTAAATTCCTTGTGCGGGTTTTCATCCTCACGAACTAACAGCTGGCGCAACTAACAAGACACGACAGGGGCCCCCTCTCATTTGGAATGTAACCGAACTCCAATGTTCTAGCAAATTGAGGAAGAGTTCTCCACTTTTTCACCCACATTTCCTCAATGCACCTTATACGAAGCACGAGGTTTCATCATTCGAGCGGGATGCCTCACCATTGGGTCCTGGTCCTTCGCGGGGGTCCTTGCGCAAAGTGGTGGTAATGACCGCGTACGCATACCAATTCCTTGCACCCCGAGAACTATGCCTATCAGCAACGAGAGAGTAGCCAGAGCCTTTAAATGTTTGTTTTTGGATGTGCCTCGGGGTGTTGTAAACTACTACCGCAATTTAGTTTCCTGAACGGTGAGGAAGAGAGGGGTTACGGAATCAATCTTCTTTTTGCAGCGCGAAAACTTTGGTCGCTTCCCCGGCTTCAGGTCGCAATATTTGTTCACATTGTCCGAAATATAACATGTGTAATACACCCCCAGGAGCCGAAGACTGAGGCCGTTGTCCTTGAGTGAAAGTCTAGGTCTCGGGGAACTTGGGGAATTTTAATAAGCGAAAATAAAGTAATAGGGAGACGGCGCCACAATAGCGACCGGACAAGGAGAACATATGGTAAAAAGTTTCAGGATACCTCCACTCCCGGCCGTGGTATCTGATAAGTACCGCTTTGAATCTTCCTGCGTCCCCGGCCGGGTTTCGGGAACCAAGCGGCCCAGGAGGCGGACGGCATTTCTTGACTATAGCGATTGCAGTTTAGTAAAATACAAGAGCCTTCCGTCAATCTGCATGTGACGCATCTTTAATAACCGCCAAGCGCACATATTAAATAGATCCCTGGTTGGAATCCGCCGATTTTTAGTATCCCTCCTAGAATTCGTCTAGAACCTCCTACGCATCCCCTCCGTGATTAGATCTTCTAGTCTTGGTGGTTCCAGGTCTAGTGTTTGTGATCGCGGAATCGATTCCCGCTCGGGGGAGTTTGAGAGTAGATCGGTTGCACGAGCAAGCGCATCTAGTACACTCGCGGCGGAACTGCTCTGATCTATATCCATGCTGAAGCCTATGCAGTTTGCGGTGGTCGAGTTTACTGTTCTCGGCGGGCTGGTGGCTGGGGAACTGGGACTCCCATCCTGGAAGGAGCGGTTGTGATCTGTGAAGGGGGATGTTCCGCTTCCTCTTTGCGAATTCTGTAGGATGCTACCCGAGCCTTGTGGCCTCTCTAGATGAAGAGCTACTTGAGACTCCCATTCTATCGCACTAATTGTCGATCTGTGGACCCTGATCTCGACCCTATATTCTTCTATCTCCTTCTGTTCGCAATCCCATCCTATCCCCTTCCAAAAATTTAAATTATCGCTTTTTCCCAGCTTTCCATATTTGAGCACCAGGGCTTCAAATCTTCGAAGTGTATGCATTGTGCCGTCCATTGTTCGCCTAATTGCGAGTCGCCGAGATTCGTTTACTCGGTGGGCGTTGATCTCACCTTCGATGCATTTAAGGACTCCCCATAGGGAGCCCAATTTTCCAAAGCCTCATACGGATATTAGATATTAACTAAGTAGACATAGTATGCAGAAACCGGAAATAACACAAAGGAACAACTGTGAAGAAAAAGCCCTGATCCCGTCCCTTGGTGAGTAATGCATTGTGAGTTCCGCCGTTGTGTAGGTGGGAGGTGTTGCCGCTGCCCTTGCTATGGGAGACTGTTACTACTAACGTGTCCCAGTATCGCAATGAGGGCGCATTGGAGTTTGGTGCGGGTGGCGGGCGGGTGATAAAGAAGGCGAGCTGTCTCTGTAGGAAGCCTGGTGGTCTTGAGAGCTTGGGGAGCTGGTGGATGAAGTGAGTAGCGGTGGGTTTTTTGGAGCAAGACGCCTGGGAGCTTTGACCCCGCACTGCCCGGGCAACCGGCTATACCTTGTTCCTGTATCTAGCCGTGATATACGGTTTCCAGCTAGCCCCCGGTGGCTTTGCCCAATTGGCCACGGGTTTTCCAACCCAACATTGAGTTGGAGCATTAGCTCGAGAAATTCATTTGGGGGGTTCTTCACCACCTGGGTTGATTTTTGCGTCAATTTCCAACATGCTGTGACGCCACCCACGGAAAACCTGAAGGGCATCCTTTTAGACCACGTAGGTTATCACCACGCGAGGGCAGAAGAAGAATTAGGAGGGGGGGTGGGGAATAGCGATTTTGATAATATTTAGTGTATACTTAGCCACCTACCTACCTTTAAGCCTACAATGATGTGTGCAAACGGATTCCCAAGAGGAAACCCTTATTTCCGGGAATCAACCAGGATTCCCGTTGCGATACCCGCCGCCTCCCGTTCCCCTTCGCCCCACCTCTTGCCGGATTTGAGATGAAATGTTGAGAGATCTAAATGTTACAAAAACTCGAGTCCTGCTCGAGTTCATCTTTATGCTAGCTCGAGCTGGCTCGGCTGGTAGAAGTAGTGGGCTTGAAGAGCCAAAAACCTGAGCCGAGCCCTCGAGCTTCTCCGCTCGTGGCGAACACTAGGCGCAGGGGGGTGACGAGATACCAGTAGAGACACCCAAATAAGCGATTTATTAATTCGTACTACAGTTGCGCCTTGCTCCCCGCCTGTTGAGGGGAATCGACATCCTTCAGAGCCGTCAATACTTGTTCTTACGCATCCACCTTCATGCTCGACGAGCCCAAGCCCTACAAAAAAAGCACTGTTGAGAAATAAACTAGGCAGCGACATACAGTATGTATCATACTGGAGCGGTACTGTTCAGCACTGCAACTCTGAGCTCTACCTTGCGCCTAAAAAGCAAGCGAAAAGTCAAGCCTCCACACGCCCCACGTCTGCTGCTGCTCATAGAGAAGGCCTTGCCCACCAGGCTTAACTCATAATATAATATGAAACAACTGGTCCGGATGCTATGTAGTCGAGAATTCCCTAGTTCGGGAAAGCCGCGAGAAACACAGCAAAAAAAAGAGCTGCTCAGCCCCCCTGAGAAATATGAAAAAGCAAGAAATCGCCAGACCCTACTAGTGGAGGCAACCTTCATGATAAAGCTCGCTGTCCAATTACTCTAGTACACGATCATGGGGCATGGGAATCCCACTACCGCAACCAGCACTGATGACCCCCTAAACATTGTCGTCTTTCGTCCTAGCCTTCTTTTCAAAAAGCCACCTACCGGCGCCCTACTCTGCGAGTACCGATACCACCGTGAATGTAGTCCTTTAACCAAATGCACAGTACTATGCCCTTCCGTAGAACCTTTCCCTCACTGAGCGCAGATAGTTCTCCGCGGCAAGTTCCTATAGGTTCGTCCCACAAAAAGCAAGAAATCCTTGGCAACCATCATACTCAAGTATCGGAGCCCTGCGCGATACGAACCTGGCAATTCAGACAAAAAAACATGCACGCTCTAGTTTTCCCTTGCTCACCGAAGTGTAGATTTCTAGCTGGACAACCTGAACGGGTGTTGACCTAATACTAGTAACGCAAAACATCGCAACTGCTCCCGTGAGGTTCTCTCGTTCTCTGTGGCAATGGAGTGTTAAAACATACTTCTGGCACTACTGTGATATCACTCGCACTATTGCTTTTCCCCTTACATCAAACCACATCAAACCTTATCACACATCTAGATCCTCTAGCACTATTGAAGATACCTCCTTGTATCTAAGTTACCTTTCTTTTCTTTATTATTGTTGTTCACTCGACCTTTTTGTCTCGCTTCCAACAGTAAATAGTCAGGGTCTTACGCCCTTCCCTTTGAGATAATTAAGCATTCAAGTTTTACAGTCAATCAATTACTCAACCGTGCTATCGTTCCATACAACATTCTCACAACAGGAGTAGCTAAGAAGTGTCGAGTGACTAGCCGTGATGCAGAAATAGCCGTTTTGAACACCTGAATTGAAGAAGCAAGTCAAAGGCCCAGCGACGGAGCCCAAACTACCTTGAGCAAAGCACGCGGGACGAGAGGGAAAGGGTGATAGAAAAGGCGATTGATGGTTGTCCCATCCAAGAACCGACCAAGAGATATCCATCCTCAAAGGACGGCCACCGAAAAACAATAAACTTTAAATAAACATACCAACCCGACAAATCACTATCCTCGGTGATCTCGAACAACCTACATCTATCCTGACACCTCCTGATTCCCCACAATCCCTCACGCCTATGCGCTATGCCAGCTACCGTATGTCTAGTGGCGTAGGGTGCGAAGGAAAAAACACAAAACCGCATACCCGATATCTAATGCCACGGCCAGCAATTGGTATCGGCAAAACCAAAAACCCATATCCTGTAGATGTAAAAGAAATAATCCATTTATATCTGCCATCTGGGTTAATGATCTGACTTCTTACTGCGTGCCCTAAAACTACATGCTCTATAGGCAACTCGACATGAATACTGTAACTAGTTGAGTTATAAACTTAAACCCGACAAATACTTCAAACCTAGCATTCCTAGAACTGGACAATATTGATACCTTGCTATCACAGAATAATGTTAATTTCTAGTATTTAAAGGTGCCATATGTTCGGTTGGAAGAACACATTGCCAATTAGGCAAAACGTACCGGGGATCACTCGCCAGCAAAAGACGTGTTCTGAGGGTTGTTAGAAAGGTATAGCCGGTTGCTTGGAAAGCCCGGGGCCATCACCCACCGGCGAGATCTGTTGACGGCTGGTACATAAACCATACCTCATCTCCCCAGGCCATGGGATCATCAAGCTCCATACAGCTCACAGGCTTTATTCCCCTATTCTCTATTGTCCCACCAGCCCTCCTATCCGGTCTCGAAGCGCTCCCATTGCCATCTTAGGATATATCAGTAGCAACGATCTTCAGCGATAAGGGCAATGACAACCTCACAAATGCCCTCGGCAGTGGAACGATACTATTTGGGAACAAAGGGAATGCGATCGTTTGGTGATTCTTTTGCTTGTAATTATTTTTATGCCTCTCTGTTCTCTATCTTATCAGCCATTTCTTTAATACACTTGTACGGTTTTGGAAAATTAGATCATCTCCCTCCTCTCCTATATTTACCCTCAGACTATCCTCAAGCAAGCCCAAGCCTTCCCTCCAATTCCCAACTTCTAGTGCTACCTATATCTGCTCCCCATAGCTGTGTAAATTATTCCTTCCCTGTATTCTATAAAACAAATCCACATACCTCCGAATAGGAACCAAGCCCATTTTCTCGTCCCACAGTGCCTAGCTGCAACCACTTCATAATCTCTAGTCCCTGGCCTGCACTCGTGACCAGTCTGGGATTGTAATTCCGCTAATGTATTCTCACCTGTGGCCCGACCAACTTCATACCTTAAGCGAGTCCGACTTTTATAGATGTAAACCGAGCCACCCCCCCCACATCAATGCCCAAAAACCTGATAACTTTAGTGATTTCCTTTAATAAACAAAGAGCTAACATGCTGCCTCTTGGGCATGGAACCTGATGTCTTGTGGTTCCAGAGGGAGGAAGTTGAAATGGTGGAAAAAAATTTAAAAAAATTGAAACCAAGGAGCAAAGAGGCCTAAAGCATTCAAGAAAGATCGGTGGGGGTTTGCCTTGCAAATTTAGATACCAATTACAGCTAGACCCTACTACAAATTTTGCTATTCTACAACACCAGCACTACGCCCCGGGCCCGGCTAATGGCAAACAAGATATTAGATTTTCTAAGAAGAGATAGGATTAAGGAGTGTTACTTTCTGCTGCTGCTGTTAGATACGAAGTGCTTAAAGGTAATATATCTGATAAGAAAAATGGGAATAGGATTCCGGGTATGAGTAACTAACGCGGGTGGGATCAGTCACCATATTGGGTCTGGAACCTACTGTTATGGACTATAAATAGAGAGGGTCAGTGGACTTGAAGACTACGAAGTTTTTCTAGACGACCATCAGGCCAAGTGTGATTTTATCTTGTAGCGGAAAAAAACAAAACAGAACACTCTTACTATTGAAAAGTATATCAGTGAACAAGTCATTAGTATAGCATCACGAAGCATTATTTATTACTGGTCTCGGAGACGACTTCACTTCCAGCAGCTGCTTTTGTCTTTGAGCGAGTCTCATTCAAACTTGCTGAGTAGTTATTTCCTTCCTCCTCTTTTTTCCCTCCACTCTCTTTCATATCCTTCTCTATAGTATATTGATACTCTCTCTCATAAAGGCTATTTTCTGATCTTAATTATTACACTTTTATTTAGCCCGTTTCTTCCTGTTTCAACTTTCTAATCTCTGCATCATGGCTCGTCACTCGCTGCCTTAGCCGTCTTGAATGTTGGAATATTGAGATATGACACCATAACTAGCCCAATATCACTAATACGTGATGTTGGTATAAGGTTTCCTCCTCCTCTCAAATGCTTCTTTCAGCTTTCTTATATTTTATTGTTGTCAAGCCGGGTATGTGCTTGGACTTCTTTATACGCTCCTTTATTTATTTTGTTCCTATGTGGCTCCTTTGAATGCCTTTGTTCCCTGTTGCGTGCCCACTGAGATACTCGCAAGACTGAACAATTTCTCTAAATAGTTGTGCTGTATTATTCTTTTTATTCAAGAAGAAGTGAACTCAATCAGTAAGGTTCACTTTTAACTATTATCATTTCTCCATTGATACAATCACGTATTTCTACACAAGATGCTAGTGGACTAGCGGATGGAACTCTGTAAGGACTTTGGATATGGATAACATGAATAGGGGTTACTCAGGATACAGCGACGTGCTCTGAGTGCTGTGGTGAATCAAGCAATTCTCCTATTCCAACTCCTCTCACTTGTCGACATCTATTCGAGAATTCCAACATCGAATCAGCTCCGTAACTGATCCCCGATACTGTACTGAATTTAGTGAGTTCTTGGGGTAGCGCAATATCTTGACAACCAAGCTGTAGTTTTGCTAACACACATCCCCTTTTCCACCGAAAATAGCTTATTCCAAGCAATTATAAATTGTTACTCGGCGAACAGATTCAAAACAAATCCTCGCGATTGTTGAAGCTCCTCAGGAAATTAACGTAGAGGTTTTGTGAGTCCTTTGGTTGATCTGGCGGCAGCATAAAATCATTTGAAAATGTCTGCTAGGACCGGTCCGGGTACAACGGTTCCGTTCCGTTGCCCCATATAAAGTGACCACTCCCCATCCGTTACAAAGTGTGGGCAGCCCATTTTTGCAGCCAAAGTGGTCGCGAAAAGAGAACGGTCGGTGTTTTGCCAATCAGAGAGAACTTGATCCGGAAATGGTTCTTAACATCCGAGTGATGAAACCTAAAGGAAGCACAAATGGTGAAGTGATAAAGGTGAAATCACGATAGATGATAAGTGGAGATGAGTGTGGAAGGAGGGGAAAATCGATGACTGACAACCAACCTCCTAGCTAAGGACAGAACCGGAGGTATATATCTCCCAAACTCCAAAAACTCAACGAACTCTAAAGAAACACACCAAGCTAACCAACTATGATCTCAAACAATCTAGAACCATCCTGATATCCTATGATCCACCATCTGCCCTATACTAACTACCGTATGCCTAATAGCATAGGGTGTGAAAGAAATGACCAAAGCCAAAAACCTATATCCTATGCCTAAGGGCATAGGATGTGAAAGAAACAATCTCATGCCTCAAGCCTGATCACCACACACCACAAAAACACATGCCCGATAACCTCCTATCAGCCTAACCGCATATCCGAAACACCTCTGCTAAACCCTATGCTCTATAGGTAATCTAACACTGAGCGCAGGCGACATGGCCGAACTTATTGTAACTTGAGCTGGGAAAAAGCCGGGGACCGAAGTACAAGTTTGGATGACGCGCACAGGGAGATTGGCCACGGTCCAGACTTTAAAACTAAGGATATGATACTATATACCATTAAATTTTCACAGCATCATTGCTCCCGGTATTGTGATACCGCATTTGTCATCTAAACCCCGCCCCCCCGCATAAGATAGCGAATAGTGCCATCCAAACGCTTCTCTCATAGCGTATCGAATCCACCGCCCCCCCCCCCCCCGAACACGATGTTCTATTTATCTGTCGCTTATGATATACCTCCCGGAGGTGCGTTGACCAACATTCGCTACACCCGGGAGAGAAATCTGCTCCTTTGCGACCGTGTCTCCCGGCTTCAAAACCCGCCGATGGCGGACAACACGTATTGAAGGGCCTCTTAGCAATTATGAAAGCCGTAGGAGGGTAATATAGGTTAAGGATCACAAGAGATAGTTTAGCCGACTACGAACCTATCGTACTACAGTAATAGACCCGAAGACACCCGATCACGTGCTCAGTATAGAGCAATACCAAAACGAAAGACCGTCGAGACCAAAGGTGGGGCCATTCACGGCGGGCTTAATTTCTGTGTAGCGTCTTGGCAAAGTTATTACCCAGCATCTTGTGAGGTTTTATTAGGTTCACGCGGGTGGCAGAATTTTCACAGAGACGAATAACATTGCGAGAGAGTAGAATTCCCCGCCAGCACTCAAGATACCCCGGAAACCAGGAAGAGCTGCAGGCTCGATAATACTCGAGTAGAGCCCCAAGGTATGTAGCGGAAGCAGGTGACACAGGCTCACGCTTTCCCTGCTGCATATGTACTAGAGCACGCACGTACCGTACGGGCACGCAGACATCTCGTATTCGAGCACGAGTACTCGGAAAAGAGTAATCGTCTTCCAAGAACACTTTAAATACTCTCGAGTTCCCCCTGCCCCTTCTGCCTCAATTGTGCCACCCGCTTGGCAAATTATCTGCAGTTCACATCTCCAAAATAGATCCTTCGTCAGTTGCTTTCACTTCTTACAGTCTTCGATGTGGTCACGACGGATACCAGGCGGTTGTCAATAGGGATCAGTAAGTTGTATCATATTTTTCGTTAAAGTGTCCGATGATAAAGCAACTGTCACTCTAGGTAAAGCATTGTGGTTGGAAAAAATTGACCGAGCACAAGTGATGCATGGCAACTAAATACCCCCACCCCAAGGACAATGGTTGCTCTAACACGACCAAAACCAAACCGTTCAGTCAACCTCTTTTTGCTTAAAGTAATTAGCCTCCTGTCCTCTACAGTGGGGTCAAATAATGATTTTTATTTTTATTTTGGCTATCAGTACAGCAAAATAGGGTTGGTGGAGGAGTGGTGCGGTCATAACCGAAGTTTTTCCCATCTCGCCAGCGTTCGGTTGATTTTTTCCACCCGCAATATAGGGCGCCCTTTTCCTGACCGAAGTCATGCAGCGAAAGCCAAAAGTAACGGTTGCTACATCGGACGCTTTACTCGAGTCCCCTGTTCATCACGGGCTAACCACGGTGCACTAGTGATGGTGTGGCATATGTAGACCGCTTTCGGGGCAGCGCTGGGGCCGCGCCTGCATCGAATTGGTGTCGACAGATGCCACTAGGGCCGCATACCCACTTCCCGCAGGACTTAGACCACTTCCACTTCACCAGCTTGACGATGGCTTCTACTCAGTTCTTGCCTCATCGCTTAGCCACAAGGCCCCGGATGTGGATCAGGCCAGCGAAGCTGCCGAAACTAATACCGGTAACACTCTCACTTACGACTACATCAACACCTCCGCCGTCCTAAAACCTCCCAGGGAAAAGGTCTTCTGTGGATCATCTGGATGTTCTGGAAGTTGGTTCGCACTCCCTCCATTTTGTGTTTGTCCTTCGCAAAGACTAACTCGGAGAAGCGGTCCGCATACTTGCTCCCGTCGCTCCTACAATTGTAGCGCACCCGATTGCACTCGGCCAACCCCATTCCAGACGAAGCAGGCACTCAACCGACACTATGAGGCGATCCACCTTGTCGAACAGATTGACTGTCCAGTCCTCGGATGCGGGAATGTTGGCGAAAAAGGGATTAGGCGATATGACAATCTGGTTGCTCATATGGAGAACAAGCATGGGGCATTACCAGCCGGTGGATCGCGCGGTAGTTGGCTGAATCCTAAAGTCGCTGGAGGACGCAACTGAAAGTAACGCCTTGCGATATGGTTCTGGGGTGGTTTTTGTTTGTTTGATGATTGATGTGGTATCGGGTTAAATTCTGCTCTTGCATTTATGGGTCTTGTGTCCAAGTTATTTTGAAATGACTATTTGCACGAGATTTCCCGCCTTTTACTACCCTTTATTTCTGTGAGCCAGTGAGCCAGTATTCCCGCCGTACCCCAAAAAGTAAAGTAAAGTGAGACTTCCGCATGCCCCAAGCTACCCGCCTCGGGGATGTGGCGGGACTGGAATTTCGGCGGAGCAGCATTGCGGGGTAATGCTGATGGCAGAATAAGCATTCTCATCATCATGAAGTACTAAAGCAAATTGATCGAGTCCATGACCGTTTTACACCAATGCCGTAACCCTTTATAGGCTATTTTCTCACGCATTATTCACTCAGTGGCTCAGGTTTAGGTCAGACTAGGCCGCGGGGGATGTGGGGTCAGGTTCCTAGAGAGGGGACCGGACGGAAGACCTGAGGAGTAACCAAATCACTGAAAACCCGCCAGTAGCATAACCACAAGTCACTCCCAGATCTCGCAATACCATAGCATGAAACAGCACCGGTTGTCATTTCACAAGCCTTACACTTCTGCCATTTGGAGAACTTGTTCTCACGATCCTTGCAGCAAGTTTATTTTTCCCGAGTGATGTCGAGCTGCGGGCATCTGAAGACAGCTATTTTTGGTGAGATATTCTCGGCGGAGACGAGCGAGCACTTTCCCCCAGAATTTAGGAATTTTTCCCTACCATCTTTACCACCCCACCCTGTCACGAATTGCGATGTGAGAACGCCGCGGGTTCCGGCGGTGGTTCGGTGATCGGTTGGGGAAAGAGGTGGAAAGAGTAACAAGGAGGGGGGGAGGGGTCGCCAAACCCTATCCGAGGAAGCGAGCAGTGACTGCAGATCCACGCGCAAGCGTGGACAGCACCAGTGTGTGTAGGAATGCATACGTA
This sequence comes from Tuber umbilicatum, assembly GCA_003313605.1. NCBI lineage: Eukaryota > Fungi > Ascomycota > Pezizomycetes > Pezizales > Tuberaceae > Tuber > Tuber umbilicatum. The sequence goes on along the minus strand of QLOI01005098.1, from coordinate 1,321 downwards.
GTTGTGGAGTCACAATTACTCACTCGGCCGAGTGATAGGCAGTGTTTATTGGGTCTATTACTGGCATGTGATTGGGCATCATTCACCGAGGTGCTGTGTCTAGAGGGCACGAACTATATTAGAGCATGCTTGGCGGGAACGGGTCGACCATTTTTGTTTCGACATGCAAGGCGAACGTTTTGAGACGGAGGGGAACGGAACGGAACGGTCGACCCCTCTTCCGTTCCCATCAAACAGTCCTTTATAATATTCCAAAATGTCGACTAACCCTTTCGCTCCCTCAATCTCTACAAGCTCCTCGATGTAGCTGTTCACTCCAGGGGTCAAGGCAGTCACCTAATTATAAATTCGCTTAAGAGCCACGATAAAGAAATCGCCCAAACTAACAACTAAATTTTTATTTCACATCTCATAATAAACATATGTCATTAAAAGAGTAGGAGAAGGCACAATTGGTGCAGCGAGGAAGCTCGGAAATATGATATATATAATGACATCGTTATGATAACAATAACGGTTATTTGACAGGATGCCCCTCGGGGAAAAAGTTTGATAGAATTCCCCCAAGTACATATTCCTACATTAAATATTTTTATTATTTAGGTGTAACAAATTGTAGAATAGGTCAAGCAGAAAATGTGAATATATTATAGTGGTATACAAAGACAAAGTTTATATTTCTGCTCAATTTATTCTACTATTTGTTACACCTAAATGATAGGGGGCTAGGCAATGCTAGTGGTGAACAATAATAAAAATATTTAATGTAGGAATATGTACTTGGGGGAATTCTATCAAGCTTCTTTCCTGAGGGGCATTCTGTCAAAATTTAATAACCGTAACAATAAATTTGCGTGTCTGCCCTAGCACAGCAGAGGCCTATCAGGGCACGAATGAAACTAACTTATGCAATGAAAATGTCAAATTATGACTAAATTAAAATAATTCACTGTGTCAAGTGACGTGCCGCGTCAGGGCGTTGGAATTCCCCTATTAGAATGCCCAGGTCTTTAGACTTTCAGCTTCCTCCGCTACGCAGGAGAAAGAGGGGAAACAGAATAAAAATATAGTAAAAATACACTGTTGTTGAGACATTAATGGGCTTGGGGAATGACGAGGGTTGTGTCTTGGTTCCGGAATTAAAAAGGAGGGAACAGGAGGGGAGGGATAGAAGACAATTAAATCTTGAATGAAAATATTATTCATTAAAGCAAACTCGGCTCTAGCGCCTCCGCAAGCGATTCTCTATCTGTTGTGTCCCCGATGTTAGCTAAGGAAAAGACCTTCCACCCAAAGAGAACAAAAAACCAACCTCGAGCGG
>QLOI01005092.1:0-17319 GCA_003313605.1 Tuber umbilicatum | reverse complement strand
TAACTCAGCTGGCGGTTTTGCTGGTTTTGTTTATTTCTTTACTTTTTAGCTGGCATCTTACTGTGCTATTCTAGGCTTGACATCAGGGCAGGTTTATTGCCCCGGGATGTTCTTTCCTTTCTAGTCAGGAGTTTGAGTCCCCCTTTGGGTTGGATTTTTTCTTTTGATGTTCGGTCCTTTTGTGGCTAACCTGACTGCCCCTGCTGGTTTGTGACGGGGATTTTCTTTACTAAGTTTTTGTTAGCCATCGTTTGCGATGCTTGTGGATATGTTTCCGCTAGTTGGTGGAGGGGTGGAGAAGTTTTGAGTTTTATTGTTTCCTTTGTAATTGCGTTGGAATTGAGGCTTTTTGTATGCCATAGCGCGAGCTGCATGTACGTTTTTGAGCCATAATCAATAAACATAGGATGGAAAAAAAAAAAAAAAAATGGTACCGAACACAACCCTCCGCTGAGAGGTGGTCTATGCGACATTGACATTCACATAGACCTGGCCTTGGTGTCACATGCCGAAAACCGGCAAAGCCACCCGAGGTGTTTGGTCGCTCCGGAGTGGAAGCCGGGTATACCTCTACCGAACGTGGTGGAGGGAACAGAGCCCCACCCGTCGAGCCGAATAGGCCCACTCCGATTGGCTTGACTGGTGCTGCAGGAGTCGGTGGTGGAGGTGCCCCTGTGGGCTTCGGTGTGATCAGTGATGGTGCATCATCACTTCCAGGAACCGGAGGTGGAATAACTTGGACAGTAGGGTTCGTCTTTGGAGCACGTGGCTTGGGAGCATTACTACCAGTTGCGGGCGAAGTCTTTCGTTGTTTCCCGACTCCGTAGAGCTTTGAACCCATAGCCAGTCTAGGAGTTCGTGTGGAGCTTTTCCTAGTCATGGTCAATGACAAAGCTACCGCTACATGCTCAACAAAGGGGTGAAGTGAGGGCTCAGCTGAGAGTGCCCTTTGGCTCTGGCCTGAAGCCAAAACTACCCCTGCCTCTGTTAACATCCCTTGATATTCTGGGTCCTGCAGAGTCTGCGTCAAAAGCTCCACGAAGTGTAACTTAGGTTCCTTCGGCATCGGAGGGGCGACTGTCATGATGACATCGTTTTGCGCATCTTTCTGGTGACTTTTCTTAACTGCCCGCTCTAAAGCATGGACCCTATTGTTAATGGCTTGCTGGTTGTCAACCAGTTGATTGAAGCACCTGTGTTGCCCTCGCATCCAGTTAGCCGCTGCATCAACAATTTCTTGTTGAAAGATTCGCTAAGATTCATCGTTCTAGTATCGCATCTGAGTTTCCGCCGCCTTGATCCGTTGACCTACTTCATGAAGAATGTAAGGCTCGATAAACTGTCGGGTACACTCAGCAAACGTGAACTACACAGGGCAATCAGCAGTAGATCAAGCCTTAAGAGGGGTCTAGGTGAGGGAATGAAGTAAATGATCGGGATTCGCAACAACAACGTCCCAACATTCTTCAGGAATGTCAATCGGGGCCGCCTCAATAAGTGTGGGCATAGCAGGCCATTCAAGACCACGTGGGTCCGCGAAAACCAACGCTCGTAAACGGAGGTCATGGGCCTGTTACGCACCACGGTCAACACTACCAAGGTTGGCAGACATCTTCGTTTCCACCCCATGCTTCTTGTACCAGACAAGCGACTTGTACTCAGAAGATGTTTTCAACAATGGTCAAACAATTAATCAGGAGAGAATGAGTTAAGCGAAAAGTTCGCTTAATGATATACTGTAACGGGGGCTCCCTATGGGAAGATGGATCCCAAGGATGCGGCCGTACCCAAGCTTTCTTCGTACGCAAAGTGAAGAACAAATATGTGAGAGAGAAAACTTTAACGGTGAAACTTAATATCGTTAAGCCGCAGCTTTTACTCATTAAGTTCTCGAGAGGATAGTTGACCGTCTTAGGAGAAGAGGTCTCGAATATACTTAAGTAGAATTATATTGCCAGCTCCTCTTCTTCACTCCTAAGCTCACCACCAACGCGAGTGTGCCCATCTCCTCTGGGCCTCAGGCTAACATTCTACCGAATGTCACCCGGCTCTGCTAGTTCATTATCCGACGTGAAGTGTTCATGCAGTATCCTGATACATGCAATCAACTGCAGGAGAAAACTCTTCATATCACTGTCCTGTTAGTGGCAAACTAACAGGTTACTGATAGGCTAGTCTAATATCGAACTCACTGTCCCATTCGTATTCGTCTATGCAAGTCTCGTAGACAACCATTCAATGGTGTCATTACGTTTGACCTGTCTATCATCTTCTACTGTCTTCGACACGATAGCTTGGTCTAAGGACTCCCTTGATGAGACACTTAAGTCATTGGCTTATACGGCCACTACCCGTAGCCACTGACGATAAACACCTCAATCAAGACAAGACTACTACGATCTAGAGCTCGCTAATAACCTCCAGACATCTTACAGTCTTTCAGAGACATACGAGGGTCGAAGGTCTACCACTTAACCGGACGCCTCCCGGGCTTCCGGTATATCTTACATACCTACCACCGTTGGCTTATAAGGATCAATGGTGTATGCACTCGATAATCACTTCTTGTGTAACCATTCGGTCGCCCCATGCCCCCTCATATATCCTGCGAACAGCTTCCGTTCGGAAGGACGGCGACAACGTATATGGTATTACACCGCCGTCTTCAATCATAGGCTTTTACTAGTAAACCAGCAACTTCCCTACAGTTGGCCCATGACGCATTGTCTGTACATCGGGGCCAGAGGGGGGTGTTGGACTCAGATTTCACAATGTTTGCCCCAGGGCAAGATTTTCTTCGATTCGTAGCCCAACAACGGATTATCCGATTGAGCCCAGATTCGAACCTCCTATATAATCTTGCATAACAAACAATCCTATGACTTTTCCCGACACTTCAAGTAACCTTTTACGCTCAAGGTAGGGTAACTCCTATTCAAAAGTAGGGTAACCTGTTTACCAAGGTAGGGTAACTATACTCCCTAAGGTAGGGTAACTACCTGCCTTAGGTAGGGTAACTCGCCGGAACTCTCAGAGTCCTTCCGAACTAGCAGCGTAGACTTTCCTACCTACCCGGTATACCTTTTCTTGTTCGCAGTCCCAGCCTTACCATTTGCTTTGTCCACATGGTAACCCTTTGATAGAGTTACCTGAGTAGCCTAACCGTAACCCTTCCGGGTTCCGGTATGGGATAAGACCAAGTCTACTGTAAGATCCAGCAGGGTCGTTACAATATGCCCGTATATATTGTTCTAATATTGCATTGGTTCGTTCTGTTTGTCCGTTGGTCTGGGGTGAAACACAGTGCTTAAGCGTCTCGTTATGCTTAATTGTTTTGTAATGTCTTTCCACATTTCCGCTATGAATAATGATCCTCGATCGGATATGACATCTTTCAGTAGTCCATATAGTCTAAAGACTTGGTCTTTAAACAAGTGGAAGAATTGATTTGTATCCATGTCCGTTCTGCACCATAGGAAATGTGTCATCTTTGTCAGGTGGTCTATAACGACCCATCTGGCGTCATAACCTTTCGATTCTGGAAGTCCGGCGATGAAGTCCATTGTAATAGATTGCCAAGGTCTTCCTGGAGCTTCTAAGGGTTTGCGTAATCCGTATGGCGCATGATGTGTTGTTTTTGTCCGTTGACATATTTCACAATTCTTGACATATTGTTTAATGTCGTTTCGCATATTCGCCCAGTAATATGATCTTGTCATGAGCTTTGTTGCTTTAGCCATTCTGCCATGTCCTGCTTGTTGTAAGTCATGGTTACGTCTTCTCGTCTCTGTTCGTAATTTTTCGTTGTCCCGAATCCATATCTTGTTATCTTCCCATACATCTGCAAAAAATAGAGGTATGTCTGATGTGCCACCATTGCGTCTGGACGCAACCGACACTGAGCCTTGCGTCCTGGGTGTCCTTACCATCCTCAGTCCTATTGCAACACCACCTGCCATCCTGCGCATCCTGAGACCATCAAACTAACTCATATCTTCCTGATAGCATCAGGAGGCTCGGCAACCTGGTGCCAGCGTCCTGAATGTCCTCTTGGCACAACGTGCTACCTGCACTTCTCAGCACATAGTGTTTTTCTCAGTACTTAGTGTTTTTCTCCTCGCTTTCCTCCTATTGCACCTATTCACCACCACCTACCCCCATCTATCACCCCCTTCCTATTCACCCCCTTTCTATTACACCCCCCCTATTCACATCATCAGCTACAGTAGGTTTTATTAAGAAGCTGACTTTATTGTTAGGCCAGCGGCTCATTTAGCGCCCGATCAACACACATTTTCGCGAACGCGATCCTCTCCCCCACAGCTTTCCAACGCACTAATAAACAGCCCGATTAGAGCATTCCCTATGGAGCTATATCCATTTCAAAAGGAGAACTCTTTGTGCTAGATTTCTAATGTCGACTCACTTTGCAGGAGGATTCCGCCAGTGTTAGGGGTGCTCTGGGGACGTTGTTTTGGCACCCAATACCCTCGCCTCCTGGCTTTCCAACGCATATAGAATCGTCCCGATCGGAGCATTCCCTCCGGAGCCACAGCACTCTTCAGGGAGGTACTCTTGGTGCCAGGTTTTCTTTTAGGTATATGCCTGATTTCTAAAGTCTACAGATTTTAAAGTAGAATTCCACCTGCGTCAAGCACGCTCTGCGGACGTCCTTTCGGCGCCCAATACCCCCGTTTCCTGGCTTTCTAACGCATATCGAATCGCCCCAATTGGAGGATTCCCTGGGCAGCTATAGACCCATCTGAAAGTCGAGTATATATGGGCAGGTATCAGAGGAGCGCTGACTTTAAAGCAGGATTGTGCCGGCGTCAGGTATGCCCTGCGGCGTCCCTTTGGTGTTCGATAGCCCCGCCCCCTGGCCTTCCAACGCATATCGAATCGCCCTGATCCGCGCATTCCCTGCAGAGCGAGAGCACATTTTAAAGAGGTACTATTAGAGCCTGGATTTCTTTTCGGTATGTGCCGGATTTCTAAAGTACACTGACTTTAAAGTAGGATTCCGCCGGCGTCAGGCTCGCTCTGCGGACGTCCTTCTGGTGCCCGATACCGCCGTTTCCTGGCTTTCCAACGCATATCGAATCATCCCGATCGGAGCACTTTCTGGGGAGCTATAGACCCATCTGTAAGTCAAGTAAAGATGGGCGGTTTTTGAGGAGCGCTGACTTTATGGTAGGACCTTGCTGGCGCCAGGCATGCCCTGGGAAGGTCCTTTTGGCGTCCGATAGCCCCGCTTCCTGGCTTTCCAACGCATATTGAATCCTCTCGATCGAAGCATTCTCTGCGGAGCTACAGCACTCTTAGGAGGGGTACTCTTGGTGCTGGGTTTTTTTTAGGTATGTGCCGGATTTCTAAAGTCCACTGACTTTAAATTAGGATTCCGCCAGCGTCAGGGATGCCCTGGAGTGGAATTCAGTAGGTGAGGAGAACTGGGTGGCTACAGCTTAGGGAGATGGAAGGAGGGGGCAGGGAGGTCTTTATATATGTATATCAGGGAAACTCAATAGTGAAAAATTAAGTGTGAAATAGAGTAAAATAAATAAATGAATATTCTTTGTTTAGCTAGACTTTAATTTTTGTAACCTGGGTCAAGAGTGATAAGGTGGATAAGGGGGTACTCTTCGCTTATTCTGTCACATCCTGGGTTCATTGTGAGGGCATCCAGAAGATCCGTGGATGAATTCAGTTGCGTCCTGTGGGTATTCAGAAGATGTGGTGTGGCATCTGGTTGTGTCCAGAAAAGGTACTCCTGCATCTGGTTGCGTCTTGACGCATTCTGTTGCATTGGAGTGCATCCTGACACTTTTGCCAGGTCCACCTGCGTCCAGGTTAGCAGTTAATGTTTTGAGTGCCCCGTGCATCTGACGCACAGGACATTTGGGACGTAGGTAATTATTTTTGCTGATGTAGGTAACCATTATCTCGTCTGCATAGGCAGAGGACTAGATTTTTCATTTCTCTCTGGCCTTTTAGCAGTGCATTAATGATCTCTAAGGATTCGCGATCTTTTCCAGTTTCAACTTGTATCCATTGGGTATAGCTATCATCTAATAGTGTTCCTGTCTGGATTTCATTCATTGATTCGTATCCGTTGTCGTCTTCTTCTTTTTTAAACTATTTTTCTAGGATCTGGTTTCTTGGTTGGATTCGTTCCTCTTCTTTCGTGGGTATGTCTTCTTCCCTTCTGGTAAGGGCGTCATGCTGGCTTCCTTGTTTGCCATGTCGGTATTCAATTTTGAGGTGATATTGAGAAAGAGTCTCACTCCACTGCGCTTGTCATTGATTGAGCTCTTTGGTGGTGGTAACAGCAAGGAGGTTCTTGTGGTCCGTTACCACTCGTATACCTCCAGGGCTTCCAAGTGCATATTTCCTCCATGCTTTGAGTGCTTGAACTATGGCTAATAGTTCTTTGTCGTATATGTCGTAGTTGCATATGGCTTTTGACATTGTCTTGGATCTGAATGCCACTGGTTTCCATATTCCATCAGGGCTGAGTTGTGAGAGTATGCTTGAGCATACGTAATTAGAAGCATCTGTTTCGATCATGATTGGGAGTTCTGGTCAGAAATGTTGTAATATCAGTACAGTGGTGAGTCTTTTTCTTAGTTCATCGAATCTGTTTTATTGTTTTTCTTCCCATTTCCATTGGGTATTTTTCTTTGTTGTATCATATAATGGTTTAGCTATTCTGCTAAATCCTTTGATGAATCTCCTGTAAAAGTTACAAAAGTCAAAGAAACTTTGCATTCCTTTTACTGCCTTTGGTGGTTTCCAATCATCTATTGCTGATGTCTTGACCGGGTCCACTCGTACTCCTTCTGGATTCACAATGAATTCTAGGTATTCCATTTCTTGTTGGTGGGACTCGCATTTTGTTGGTTTTGGTCTGATTTTTGCGTTTTGGAGTGCTTGAAGGATATTCCTTATATTCTTTTCGTGTTGTTCCATAATTTCAGAGTATGTGGGGATGTCGCCTAGATAGACGATACAGCATATATCCAGAAATTGACTGAGTTTGGAGTTGATCTATCATTGGAATGTTGCCGGTGCATTGGTTAATCCGAAAGGCATAACCAGGTATTCGTACCGTCCATATCTTTTTCGTAATGCGGTTTTCCATTCGTCTCCTCTTACAATCCTAATGTTGTGATAGGCGTCCTTAATGTTTAATTTAGTGTAGTATGTTGCTTTTCTGAGTCTGTCGAGTGGTTCGTCAATCAAGGGTAGGGCATATCGATCTTTCTTGGATACAGCATTTAATCCTCTAATGTCCACACATAGTTGAAGTTTTTTATTTTTATTTTTAACAACCAAGATAGATGCTTCTGCTGATGATGATGAGGGTCGTATCCATCCTCTATCCAAGTTCTGATTCAGGTAATCCCTTAGCGCTTTTAACTCTTCGTCTCTCAATGGGTAGAGTTTCATAAATGGTGCTGTTTTTCCTTCTTCGAGCTCAATTCAATGGTCTTCCGGTCGTTGTTCAGGAAGATCTGTCCGTTTGCCTTCCTCTAACATGTCAAAAAAGTCATCACATTCTTTAGGGATTAATTGTCGTAAAGTAATCTTCTTCCTTTTTGCTTCTTGCTGGACTGCTAGTCTGGTACTGGGGGTAGAGGCTTCTGCTATCGTAGGCCCATCATCTTCTGGGTCCCATTTTAGGATACCGGTTTGTGCTCCTTGTCGATATAGTTTTACAAAATTCTTTGCTGATATAAAATTGATACCCACACTTTTTCCTTGGATGTTTGGCAAGGCGTATGTTCCGGTACTCCCAAATCCTTGGGTATTTCTTTCCGTTTTGTCTAGGTCTTGCACTTCTTTAAGTGCCCTGTTGTCTATTTTTTCGATAATCATTGGTGCTATTCGGTTGCCTTTATTGACCCTATAGTCTTCTCCTTTCAGGTTTATTAATAGGACTTGACCTTCTCCACGATAATCTGCAACGATCACCCCTGCACCTGTGGTAATACCATGTCGCATGGCTAATTCATTTCGTGGGGCTATCCTTGCATAGGTTCAATAGGGTAATCCTAACGCTATTCCTGTCTTGATCATGCCCTGTTCCTTGGCTGGAATAGTCATACCATGTGTGCTGTGCAGATCCTGTCCAGCAGCTTTCGTCGATCTTTTGACCGTTATTTTGACCTCCGGGTCCATTCTTCGAACTTGAAGGTCTTGATTCGTACATATCGTTTCCAATATGTTTGCTTTTTGGTTTTCCCAAAGGGCTATCTCTTCGGGAATCGTCTCGATCGCTGTTGAGACCATTAGACATTCTTTTGCGCATCTGTCGCTATCAAAGAATATCTTTTCTTTCACCTAGTTGATTCTTGTGTTGGGTTTTTAGAGCCATGACTTTCCCAGTATGACCTCATACTTCTGCAAATTGGCCACTTGGAATGTTATCGTTTCTTTGTGTGCTCCGATTTCCATTGTTACATCCGCAATATGGGTAATAGGTCCAGCTTTGCTTTTTTCTCCGTTGACCATGTATATATCTCTTGGTTTGCTGATTTTTTTTAGGGCTATGCGTCGGTCTTTGCAGAATTCTCTGTTGATAAAGTCCTCCGTTACTCCTGAGTCCAGCATAGCGTTGATATCCTTGGTGCCATTTTGCGTGAGTAGATAAATCTTGATCATAATAAGATCTGAGTCGTTGTCGTCCATGGTATAGAGTTGTGCCTTGTTCAATATTGTCAATAAATGTGCTAATCTCGTAGCTTTGCCGATGACTTTGTCTTTCAGACCACTCCTTACTGGGAACTTTAATCATTTAACGTCTCTGGTTTATTGATTTCTGCTGTAGTTTCTTTCAACTGAACTGTCTTCTTAATGCAGTTTGAGATAAAATGTCCTTGTTCTTCACAACATAGGCATGCGTTTTCGTTTCGTCATCTTCGGTATTCGGCTGGTGATCTCCAGTGGAGTTAAAATCGATTTCTTGGTCCTCTCCGATTGTCGTCTAAGTCCATGGGTTCTCCTTTGGCTGGGCTGTTCGTGGTTCCAATCGTCTTGAAGGTAGCATTGTTGTTTCTCAAGATTGTCTCTGTTTTTGTACTGCTTTGTCTCTCTTTCTGCAGATGTTTTACTGCGATTAATTTCGTTTCTTTGCGGATGGCCCAGTCTGCTAGTTCTTCAGCATTGTCCACTTCGTCGTTGAAATGTTTGAATTCTTGTAGCTGAGAGGACATTCCTATAAATAGCCATTCCCCTGCCGTAGCGTCGTCCAATAAGGCTTCGGTTAAGATGAGTCTGAATTCATTCTAGTATTCTGTCACCGTTCTGGTTCCTTGTTTCATTTCCCATTGTTTGGCTCTGGCCACTCCTTTTGGGTCAACTACTCCAAATTGTTGTCTGATAGCACTTAGGAATTCGTCCCAGCTGTGCCATTCAGGGTCTCTTATTCCTTCTGTATAAGGAGTAAGCGAGGCGCTTCCATCCTTTCTCAGTAGGCTTGAGCAGTAGACGATTTTCTCATGGTCATGTCCTCTTTCCCATCCCACCGCTCGGAAATATATGATTAACTCCCCTATCCAACTTCATAGTTGTGATCTTTCTCCCGAATACGTTTCTGGTTGTTAGACTATTGGTTTAGATTGTCCTAGCACTTGTAGTATTTGTCGTAATTTTTCCGGTGAAAGTTCTGTGGCTGGTTGCTCGGGTTGGTCTGGTGGTGCAGGAGCATTTGGAGGGGTCCTGGTGGGCCTGTTGGTGGTCCTGGTGGGCCTGGTGGTGGTCCAATAGCGGACATTCTTTCGCTTTCATCTTCTGAGGTTGAAGAGTTTTGTTCTGATCAATCTTCTTCTGTAACTGGACTTGGTAACATTCCTAGCTGGGAAACAGTTCTTCCGAGGGCATCTGATAGTCCTTCTAATGCGAGGCCGTCGTCAAATGTATGATCCGTGTTGAACCGTCGGGTGATGCTTTAAGATGCAACCAAATGTTAAGATTGCTCGTCGATCTGTCTTATCTCACTAGCTCGCAACAGCTGGCGATTCCATATCTTATAGTTATCGTATACTATTCTCAAGAGTCGCATCCAACTCTTAAGTCTTATAGTATTAACTATGTTGCTTATAAGGAGGGGAATGATCTTTGTTAAAGAGTAAAAGTCAGTATATTCGTAAAGTTATAAATAGGAAATAACTTAGATGGTTGCGTGAAGATCTATTTACCTGACCCAAGTCTGTTCCTCCACAGATCCCCCCACAACCCGCTTACAAATCAACTAACTACTATGCGTCACAACTGTGACTCATACACTCGCATAACCTCCTATGACTCAAACGAGTCATTGCACTAATAACCATATAACTATGAGTCGCTAACGCGACTCATGTGAAAACCTAACATCATATGACCTAAATTAAGTCATTCACGTAACAATAACATATGACTCACAACCGTCAGTCATGTAAAACATCCTATAACTTCTAAATATGTCATGCGCATCAAATCAATATCATAAAATCCTGTAACTAATGAAACCCTATGACTCATACATGAGTCATAGTGCAAAATAGCTAAGTCAGTCTAGAATCGTGACAATACACGGAGTGTATGCGGAGAATGCAAATCTGTATATATAGGAGCTACCACCTACCTCACTTAGGAGAATTAAGGACAAGAATTTCTACCAATCTTCCTTTATATCAAATACCTCCTCGCTCAAACGTGCCCACAATACACTTTTAGTATTGTGACCGTATACTCTATATAGTCTATTAAGATTGTACCATTCACACAATTCAATACCAAACCTTGAGTTATCTACTGGTAAAAGTTAAGCTCTATGAGATATAACAAGCAGCTGTTAAAGTTCAGAAGTCAGCATGCATCATACTTGAATAACAATTACAATTGTGAAGACTAAGTTTAATATTATCCACTATGGGCTAAGACCTACTCTTACTACTAAAGGTTAAAAAACCCTCAATTTCATCAGAGCTCCTGGTATTTTATACATGCCAGACTCTTGTTCTTTTTCAAACTCTAGCTAATGTAATTTAATTTATACTGATTACATGACCATTGACAGAACAGCATTACTAGAACGCTTATAACAAATATTCAACTTATCACCACTATATAATAAAACAAAATCATAACTTATAAATAGCTTTAATTAAACGCAGAAAGAGGCATCCTCCATGACTCCTATTTTCGTCTCGCTAGAAATTATTTCCTAATTGGAAACATCTCAACACCAAGAGAACTATTACTACTTATCTCCTCTTCTCTCCCCTTCATGGGGGAGAGGAATTTGGTATCTCCATCTCTTCTGACCATCGGGCCATCTACTACCCACTCCCTCTGGAGCTTTCTGGCCCCTGGATGGTCTTGTTGCCTCCGATCCTCCCTTCCAGCCTCTCTTCATGATGCTGGCCTCTCTACCCCGCGTTTGCTTTCCACCTCGCTTAGTATTTGCACAGTCATCTTTTTCAGATTTCCACTCAGCAGACGGCTGGGATTGCAGTTTGCCGTAAGGGATCTTAGGATTTCCATTTCCTCTGGTCTTAGGGCCTTTGGGTCTGGTTCTGTGGCAGGCTTCGGTCCATTTCCCCACTCTCCCATCTTTGCAGCATGGTGGTAGTATCCCATCCACTAAGTGATGCTATCTCTCAGAGAATAATGGAACTACGATAGAGACGCAGTAAAACACCTGCCGTATTGATACTGGAGATGGCCTAGTCTAGACACAAACATGATTTCAACAGTTGTATGGTCTCCTGAATTAGCCCTCCTCTCTCCCAACCATGGTTGGATCTGCTGGTACTCTACCACCTAACCTCCCTCCCTGATGGCACTTGGTGTTATCACTTCACTCCTTGGCTGGCACCCTACTGCCTAGCTATCCCTAGCTGGCACCTTACCGCCACTAGCTGGCACCTTACTGCCACTAGCTGGCACCTTACTGCCACTAGCTGGCACCTTAATGCCTCTACTGTCATTCGTTTCTGGAGGACCTCTGGGGATATCCTACTTGTACCACACACTCTCCACAGTTGCCATACTTTAACAGATTGGGGTTCTTTCCCTCTGGTTTTTTCCCTACCCGGCTTGTCAAGGAGTACATTTACTCCACTCAGTGCCTCCACCCTATTTTGGTCTTCTTCTCAAGAGAAGTCGTCATAGATGCCTATGGTTTAGTGTTCTGGGCCCTTTGTGTGCCCATCGCCTTAGGTTAAGGGGTTGTATTTTGGTTAAGAGTTGGTTCTTTCCTACGTTGTTTGGTCAATTTTAGTATTAGTTCACTGTTGCTCAGAGATTTTTCAATGTTGCTCATCTGTGGAGGGTTTTGGTTTGTCTATATACAGGAAGGATGCGTGACGGGAGCTGTTTTTCCACCCATTTGCTATGTGTCACTTAAGGGTTTTCTCCTTGGCTGTTGTGGTCCTGGTCCGGGGTGGTGGTTGTTTTGACATCTTAGCTAGCACTGTGTGTGTCCATTTTTTGTACCACTTGAACAAAAAATAAACTTGAATAAAAAAAATAAAAATAAAAGCACAGAAAGAAGAAAAATTACTCCATGAAAATAAATGCTATGCAAACACTAAAAAGTAGAAGTTGATGACAGAAAGGTAGTAGCTCACCCCCCTGGCCAGTGCTAGCACCTATCCGAGTCAGAGCATCACCTGTGGGGGTTCTCTCGTGTAGGGTGGGAGGGGGGTGTTGCTTTTGATAAGAGGTGCAGAAAGACCAGGGAGGGACTTGGATACCTGACGAGGACCCGCCATGTCTCCAATATAGATAACGTCCTCCGGTCATAATTTACCGCATGGCCACCCACATGCCCGAGAGTGCCGCAGAAATTTCAACAACCAGCCCATGTGCTATGCCACCGAAGATCCCCTACCCCGGAAAACGTGCGGGAAACGCAGCAAAAGTCGAGCTCCACAGCCCCCTGGATGACTTAAAAAAATAAAACATCACCACACCTTACTAGAGACGAACTCCAACGAAATAGCACATTATTGAAGAATCCACCAAGCCTAATTTCCTCTTACAGCTCAACAAGTCAGAGTGACACTCCGTGCACTCCCAAGGCATGTGCACCATTTATGCCCTTCCATCCGATCGGTCACACCATCTCACTCGAGCCTTTACGCAACGCGGGCGGGCACCGCCTGTACACATGATCACTCGCCAATAATAAATCACCTGAGCTGAACTAAGCCGAACTGAGCTGAATGCAACCTCTAGACCATGTGTAACTTAATTAGAAACCCTCCGCAATGGTAGGTGGTAATCACACGGGCAATACAATCAACCTCAACACGGTAGGAATGCAATAAAATGGAGTAAGGAAAAAAGGGGGACAAGAGCCGAACTCCACCAAAGACACTATCAGTATATACATACGTCGCGATATAAATAAGGCAAAAGGAATCGGTTTAGAGCTACAAGTCTAATGAGTTAGCCAGAGAGAGTATATGGATACGTAAATGCGATTTGTCTAAAGCAATCGGTCCTGCTCACCACCTCCCAGGGGTGAAGTGGACGGCCCAGGAAACCGAGGGCTCAACGCCGATTCGCCAACCTGTATTTCCGTGTTTCCGAGGACACCGCCGTCCGTGCTTGTACTTTTCACTCGCCCTTCTAGCACTTCATCTTCGTCCTCTGCGTCATCGCTTTCGACTGGGACGTATGCTGCTGCACCGACGGTCTCCTCTCGTGCTTGTCGGCGCATCCTCTTGATCTTCATGTAATTGTATGCTGCGATACTTGATATCGTGACGCAGAGACCTGAAATGTTGATTGGAGTTAGAGGATCGCCGAAGACTATTGTTGCTGCGGAGATTGTAACGACTTCTTTGAAAATGCCACAAATCGAGAGGGTTACTACGGATGTGCGCTGGAGGAGTCTGCGGATCATTAGAGAACTACAATCGTGAATGGATGCGTTATAACTTACGCAAATTCGCTGCTGACCATCAGGAAAGCGATGGCACCGGGGAAGAGGAGTACGGCGGCAGCATTGACGGCACCCTTTTCAGCTACTAACTCGGCCAATCTCTCATACAGCGGCCCAAACCCCTCCACAGGTATAGCAATTGCCATGATTGAAATGAACATAATCGGCGCTAGGAAAAATATAGATGAGAATGGGTTAGAGGTGGCTGGGTTTCTCAATAGCAGAATCTGCGTGAGTGACCATCGTAGCCCAGACAGAGCGGAAGACATGATCACAAGGATGAAGCCAATTGGTATGAATGTTGCTTCTCCGGCTACCATCATCACTACACCAATCGTCATCACAGTTATGACTCCGACTAACTTCCATGTTATCTTCTCAAGACGAAATATAAAGGCGAATATCAAGACGAATGCTAAGACAGAAGATTTGCACATAGCTTTATCAAAGTTAGTACATCCCTTGTCCCGCTATCTCACTCTGAATCCAACATACTGTAAAACGCAAGGGTAATGAATTTTAAGCTCATGTTTCCAAGGCCAATATCCAACCCTGTAGCCGCTCCGCATGGACTAATTCGGGTTGCGTAAAACCATTTCGTCATGATACCGGCTTGTTGCTTCTTCCGCTCCTCCATAGAATTTCCTGCTCCCATAAAATGATCCATTCCAGGATCCTCAGGTTGCGGATCAGTAGAAGCAACTTTCCCGAAAAATCCTACAGGCCGTAGTTTTGGAAATGCGAAGAGCACTAGAGATGCTAGCGAAAATTGGACAAGCATGTGTGTACTGGTAATGAATAACGGGAATTTGAAATCGAGGTGCTTGGAATCGAACATCCATTTGTTGTACTTTACACATATAAGACTTAGAAGCTTGCCTAACCATAGAAGAGTGAATGTGGAGAAGGCCATCTTACAATGGATATAAGGAGCGAGAACAGATACCTAAAAACGGGCGGACGACACGTTAGCAATCCAATAGCTGAACTTCAACTCAGAGATTTCCAACCTACCATAGCCCAATCAATATGACGTTAATGGCCAAACTCCTAATCACTTTCACATCTGCAATCCTTTTCTCTTCCTTGCTAACAATAGGCCGATCACCGTCTGCCATAATCAACCGATCACCAAGACCAGGACCCCCCTCGCCGTGCAAACTCAAGCCCCTCCGGTTCCTCGTCTTCACTCTCCCTTCCTCATCACCATTCCGCCACGCAACCCCCTCCCCTACGTTCGCATAGTCACCCATTTCAAGATCCTCAGACTCGGAATCAATCTCCAGACCCGGACCTGCCTCGTTTTCCGCTTCAGAGGACGAGAACCCTGCAATATCGTTGGATAACCTAGATTTTGAGTTTCGCTGCCTTCTAAGCCCCTCTGCTGCTCTTCTCGCGCTCTGTTGCTGGTATTCGAGGGTTCCGTCGTCCACAATAGTTGGTGAGGCCAAGGGTGATGGAGTAGGGGGCCACACCCTATTACCAAATGTGGGCTTCTTTGTGAGGTAGGGAACTTCTGAATCGTCTGAGAGGTCGGAAGAGAGTGGAAAGGGTATAGTTGGGGCTGGAAACGCCATGTTTGGTGCGCGAAGTGGATCTTGGCTGCTTGCCAACTTTCCACTTGAGAAGTCTTGTGAGGGAGGAGCGGACTTTGCCCTGCTTTGGGGGGAGACGCGAGACCTCCGGAAGATCAGTCAGATTCGCTGCACTAGACACTAAAGTTGAAAGGGTTAAGAAACTAAGGGTGACAATGTGGCTAATGAGGATCTTGTGAGCCACTGGTCGATTTGGGTTTGTGATCACAGTGCAGTACCATACAAGTATTCCCGGGCAATGAGCCCACCATCGGCAAGCTCCGTCTCCGTTACAACCACAGTCAAAGGAAAAACCACACCAAACTTCCTGCCAAGCCCTGTTGCTATTGGCTGAAAACCTTTTCTCACCACCTCATTTTACCCTGCTCGGGAAAACTTTCCCTACCATGGATCATTCGGCTCCACCCTTCACTGCGAGGTTTCACCGTAAAGGAAAAAAGCCAGCAAAGGAATCAGAACCACCTCCTGAGACACAGTTCCCTGTCACTGAACAAGGACACCCCACCTTATCACCCATTTTTATGCCCACAGGCCCCCCTTCTCTTAAACAACCACGCAGCTCCACAATCATGACCCTACCCCCTGGCGATGGCCCAGAAATAGGCTCCTCCCTGTGCTTTAGCAATTTATTTCATGAAATAAATGAAACTGATCAACGGGGCCAAGCAAAAGCCAACCCCGAAGTCCACATACTACTCCGCATTATAAGACACACACACCTTGACTACAGGACAGCCATCGATGCTCTAAGCGAGAAGATTGAAGCGCTCTACAAAAAAAATCAACAACCCAGAGGTGTCCCGCCCTGGACCTGAAACACCCACCCCCATACCCTTTTCTTTTACCCAGGAAACGTTCTCGGTAAAAAACCCTAAATACAAATCTGGTCCGCCCCCCCTACCTCCTGCTCCGGCAGTGCAGGCATCAGCCACCCCTCACACCTGGGCCACAGTGGCTAGGACAGGGCGAAAGAAAAATACCGCTAACACCAAGATTGCTGCAACCCCAACTACCACCAGTGCACCAGCAAAGCCTGCACAGTCCAAGAAAGGACCTACTGCCCGGGAACGTCGGCTCATCATCAAAAGAGAGGGTGAACCACTCAATACAACTACACTAGACCTAAGGGACAAAATTAACCACTTGTTAGCTAGCACCTACATACAAACCGTCCAGATAAAAGAAAACACAATCACCCTCAACACCATGGAATCTGTTAGAGCCACCACTGTCAACAGCAGAATTGGAACCTTCATCCACCTGATCCCTGGTACTACCACTGTCCAAATGGACTCGCCAGTTACCCAATTGTTAGTCCACGGTGTTCCTACTATTTACCGATTGGCTACAATAGCCTCAGAACTTACCACCTTCAACACTGACCTGGCCCTGGTGAACCAACCCAGGTGGTTAATCCCTGACACACCTAGAGGGGGCAAGCTTGCATCCACTGTTGTTATATCCCACGTGAGTTTCCACGGCCGGTACATCTAATACCTATACTAACTAAGTGTTACGGGTAACCAACTCAAAGCTCGGTAGAGTATAGTTATGCGTATGGTGTAGTTAAATAACGGAGTAATGTTAGGGAGGCGTTGTGATAATAGTTGCTAAAGTTTGGGTTCGCCGATACTACTTAAGAGTATGACTTGTAGGTAATAACGTGTTATATTGATAAGATCTCTTCTCCGTTCGCTGGTTGTCTAATAGCTGGGGAGGAACTCCTATATTTATATCCCGCGTGAGTTTCCGCGGTTGGTACATCTAATACCTATCCTGTCTAAGTAC
>QLOI01005090.1:8675-28310 GCA_003313605.1 Tuber umbilicatum | reverse complement strand
GAAGGGAAGGGAAGTGGCGAAATCGACCGTGGCCTGTTGGAAAAACCCCTGAGGGGATTCCCAAGTTTCCGCTTACCGTAAACTGTATTCCCAGCCGTCTGAAGAATCAAGAATGGGCATACCCGACCGTGCTGATGTTAAGCGAGGTGCGAAACAAAAGCGGGGAAGTGTGGAGAAACAGCATCCTGAGATGCTGAAATGGGGTAGGAGGAGCAGTCTTGAGGGTAGACCTCAAGAAAGAACAGTAAAGATGATGCCCGAAGGCAAGGAAGTGATAGAAGTGATGGCCAGCACCCCCCAAGGGGGGGGGTGCTGGACCCGAAAAGTAGTGATGGTTTCTCTGGTGTTGAGTCGTTCCCGATTAGGAAGTAAATTTCAATGACCGGAGTTGTAACGGAGACGGAGGATGCGCCATCCCCCTCATCGATACTTGGAAATTGTCCCTGCCGTCTTTCTTTTTTTTTTAACCTTGTTATCAGCTACTTTCTGTGCACCGTAGAGAGGTAAGTACTAGTAGAGAGCAGTTCCTGATCAACTGGGATTTCGCAATTTGGTAACTCCCTTTACTGGTGAGATTGATGCCCTTTCCAGTGTTCCCAACGCCGTTGCTCTAATAGTTCAAATTCACGTAATATGATACCAGTATCAGCATGTTTGCTTTTTCCTTCCTTTGCTAATTTATCGATTGCTTCCCGAGTCCTACTTTCTATTACCTTGAACCCCTTTCCCGAATAATGATAGGATGCATGATGCCATATCCCGGTGGGTGCCAGCAAACGTTCTACGGTAGCTAAATGTTCCTCCACGAGTCGACTTCCTACCAAATATCTGTACTGTACCGTGCCACAAACCAGATCAGACCAATTGAGGAAGATCACTACCCATCACTCGCCACAGCACCCACCCAGGATAAAAACACCCAAACCAATGGCAATCCCCATTTATTCCTCTGACCTCTAAAAAAATAATCCATATAAGCCTCCACGCAATAATTTCACACCAAGCCAGAAGAAACCCCCTTCAGCCAAGATACCGACCGATACGAATGCACAAACCCGACATCTCCTAGTCTCCCAAAATGGACCGCGGGGGCACAGGTGTTAGCCACCACCGCCATCCAAAAGCGGATTGAGAGCGCCCAGAAACCCAGTTCTGTTCGGCCTCGGACTCAGGACAGCGGTTGTGTACTAGCCGATTTTTAAAGTATTCGGACACCTTGGCGCCAGGCCTCATACAAATATGTGCCAAGGTGTCCGAATACTTTAAAAATCGGCTAGTACTCGCCGGATACACCACTCCTTAATAAGAAAGGCCCTCGATTTCTTGTTTTCCGAAGGATGACAGAACCGGATTGGAATGCGGAAGGTTTTTTGTATACCTGACTTGGTCCGGCAGTACTGCCGCCCGCGCTCGTACCCGGCTTCGAGTATTCGGGGGTTGTCTGATATCCGGCTGGAACGGCATACAAAGGGATGGAGTGTCTTGTAGTACCAGCTGCTTGGGGGTGGTACTATTGTCTTAACTATAGGAATTTTGGTTCGCTCATGTACAATATCTCGCTGGCGGGATTAGTACTACAAGGAAAATTGTCCACGAGGCGAACAGAACTCATACTCGAGCGGGTTTACCTGCTGCTCTCTGCCCGAGATTTGTGGAATCAATCGTGAACACAGTCCATACTATTTACGATACAGCGCCACAAAGCGGAGAAAAAGAAGACAAAACCCAGCAATTTTTATTTTAACAGGCTAGATCACAAAATGCGTACCTCCAAGTTCCCAACCCCCGGATCTATCGTCACCCCCTCTACTATCACAACCAGTACAGCCACCACAGGGAGATGGTGGAGAAATTGAAGGGGCATCGGGGGAGGTTTGTGACTTGGGTTGTCAAGCAAGAATACAACCACGTTCACGAATCCACCAAGCAGCATGAGTAGCACGGGTAATACATGGAGTGAAATTGAGGAGATTTTCATTATTAGGGTTTATTCTAGGTGGGCAGTTCCCAGCATAGAATTCATCGAAAGTAGTTGGATTTTGGTCTAGAATCCAGGGTGCTGGAAAGATTACCTTAAATGACTTGGAGGATCAACACCCAAATCAACTTATCAGAGGTCTGTAGGCTGTATATTGAAACTTACATAGTGGTCAAAGTTAATATTCATTACGGGGCCCCAAAAACTATAGGGCCACTCATATGGCTAGGGCAGGGCATTTTTTTCAGGCCTTCCCTACCCTGTTACCCAGCAAAGACCCTGTCTCACATAGACTGCTATCTGTAGCCCAATCTGCCATAACCTTGTGCCCACATACTAGAATAAGGTGCTGGATTTGTTCCAGCAAGATCCAATAGTAACAAGACTAAGAAATCATGCCAGTTCAGTCCAATTATGGCTGATGAAGGGGATGGAGGTAATATCCCCCTCCTTGATGCAACCCACATATTCTCCTACAAAATTGTTATACTCTGACAATTATGATTAACCTTAACATGTAATTTAACAATAGTATTATTAGCCACAAACCATGAGATAAGATGAGAGAGTGTGAGAGAGTGTTCACTGTTGATGGTTGCGAAAGGACCAGCTCAACGTGTTGGTTGATAAAGAGAATGAGCCAAGAAAGGTGGCTACGAGTGAAGAATGTAACCATGCCTAGGTTCCCACTACTTTGAAAGACCCTAGTCCCAGGATAGTAGACCTAGTCAACATCCAGTCACGTCTCAACCTGCGATAGCCCTATCGGTTTCCTTTCAGCAAACAAGTTAAAGACCTTCACACATGCCTTCGAACTATCCCTAACCCTGTAATATTCTAAATGCCAATATACCGGCACAGCCTCTAGTCGGAAAAAAATCGAGAAACGACGAAACAGCTTGTGGGGTTCCGATCGGAGTGCACAGTGTGCTCAGACCAATTGAAAAACCATGTTTTGAATCTTTAATTTCCGCAATTCCCGAGACTGTAAACACTTGAGCATGGACGAAAGGATTGGGATCAGTGATTATCATAGGGCCAGCAGTTCTGCTTCCGGCATGCCCCGCCTGTCATCGTCCTGCCATCGTGTGGCGAGGGCGCTGACGCTTCGCTATCACGTAGGTGTTGAGCAGTTGAGCAACAGGGGGTGCGACGGCAGTGGAATGGCCGACCGTAGCGGGAAACAAAGACGAGACCTTGTATGTAGGTGGAGAGGAGAGTTGAGTAGTATAGGTGTCCTGGCTAAGAAACAGAAAATAAAACATAATTATATAGTGTCCCAGCAAGCCAAATCCGAATAACTTAGATGATGTTAAACATAACCCCAAAGACCTTTAACGACAGTAAAACACATGGGAGACTAGCAGGGGCGAAGACTATTTATAACTAGGTACTTGTCCCAGGCCATAAGTACCTAAAAACAGGGGGGGATATATGCAGTTACAAGTCCCTGGCATGAACGGGCTGAACATTGGGGAGGTTCCCGGAGCCAAAAGTTCTTCGCCAAGGACATTGAACCACCCCTGTAAATAGCAAAAGTAGTTAGTACAAAATTAAACAAAAAAGGGGGAAATCAATTTAAAAAGAGAATATAGTTCCTGTGCACTACATATCAGTAACTAGTATCACTTCTGTGAAATATTGTGAATATATACATAGCAACTGCCAAACGAGAAAAAAAGAGTATCCTGCTTGCTGGTTAGTAAATGATTCCCAATTGGAGAAAATTATAAACTATTACTCACACAAATATCCAGAACAATGGATATGCAAAAAGATGAATGGGCATCCTATAAACAGCAATGCGCTGTTTAAACGTTACGAAATTCCGCAGGCTGGACATACAGACAGATCGCGGAAGACTAGAACCTGAGTCTCAGCATGGTCTTCAATATCTGCCATGCGCCCTCAACCCCCAAAAAGTCAAAGGGAAGAAAATTTTCCCTAGATACTCCCACCCACCGCCGACTAGTAGCTACAGCTACTATGAGTACAGCACATTGCAGAATGTGACTGGTTGAGGTTACCACTGCTTGTAGCATTCAAGCCTGCGAAAGAACCCTTCGGAAATCCTTCCAAATAGAAGGCTATTCCCAGAGGGTTGCTCAAAAGAAGCCTTTCCTCAACAAATGAAAGAAAGGCCTCTGGTTGGCATTTGCCAATGCGCACCAGCATTGGACAGAGGAGGATTGGTGCCGGGCCATTTGGACTGACGAGTATTATGTATAGCTGTTGGGCCATACAAATCGGGTTTGAGTGACCCGGCGCCCAGGGGAGGAGTACAATGATGATTGTCTCCTCTCCAAGTTCCTCAAGCGAGATACCATTATGGTATGGGGTGGCTTTTTGGGGCCAAAAAATTTGACCCTGTTCTCTGGGACAAGGACTAGGACACCATAACGTCACAACATTATGTTGATAATGTCCTTGTCCCAGTGCTCCATCCTTTTTGGGAGCATGAGAGTGAACATGCTGATCATCCTCTCTGGCTCATGGAAGATGAAGCTTCAACTCACCGGGCACATCATACCTGGCAAATTCAGGCGCAGTTTAGTATTCTCAAACTTGACTACCATCCCTCTTCTCCGGATCTCAACCCAATTGAAAAGGTTTGGTTTATCCTTAAGGATAAACTGAACAAGCAGCATCCAAGGCCACAAGGGTTGGAGGAAATGGGGCAGGCAATTTGGGAGGAATGTGATGCAATTTCAGAGGAGCATCTTTTAACTTTTATTAATTCAATGCCATGCTGAATACAGGCTATTATTGCTGCTTCTGGAGGCCATACTCGCTGGTGAACGTTGAATAATTTTTGTATTTTTAATAATTTTTAATCTTTTAATATTTATTTTAAAATTTATTTATTGAAGCAATGTGAAGAATATCCCATTCCCCTTTTTTTTCTTGTTAAATTTTCCCCTTTAAGTTAATTTTATGCTAACCTCTTATGCTATTTACTGGAGTGGTTCAGGGTCCTCGGTAAAGGACAATCAGCTCCGGAAACCCCCTGATGTTCAGCCCGTTCATGCCAGGGACTTGTACTAGCAGGGGGGTAAATAGGGGGTAAACAGGGTGGTAAAGCCACCCTGGAGCTCTGTGTACACAGACAAAAGAGGGTGCAAATGCCACTTCTAGAAAATATGTTAGCCATTTCCAATATCTTCCGCTGTGTGCAATCGTGAATTCAAGGGAAAAAAAAAAAAAAGATAATTGTAAGTGAAAAAACATATTCTGGATATGCAAGTGACTAACCATAGTGTCAGATGCCACAAGTCAAAACACACGAAACATCATATAAAAAAAGATACTTTATTCAAGTACTCCACTTTAAGGCCGGATAGACATCAGCGAAAATTAATGGACGCAGCCGGTACATCCAGTACATCTGGTGCACAGGGCGCTCAGAAAGCTAATCACAAATCAGGACGCAACCTGACATCGCATTGGCGCCAGGGTGCAACAGGCTTACCACCTCAATCTCAGGGCGTAACCAGAACTCTAACATGCCAAAGAGTCCCCCCTTTACCTCTTTGTGATCTGATAGGTCACAGTTCAAGTTCAATTGGTCACAATAAAAATTATTCACAAGATAGTTCAATTTATTAATACACTACTAGTAATACATATCAGAACCTCGCTGCAAAAGAGGACTTTCATAATAGGCTGTAGCTCTACCAATATTGCTGGCAAGTAGACGTTCTTTACACAGTTGGAAAGCTGGCGTCGAGGAGATCTATGCTGCACAGTATGCGACGCCGTGTCCAAAGGGTGCCCGAGGAATGTAGCGTCAAAGTCAGTACATGCCCGAACCTCGCCAGAACCTCGCCAGGAAAGACCACTTCCATAACAGGCTGTAGCTCCACCAGTATTGCCGGCGAGTAGACGTTCTTTACACCATTGGAAAGCTGGCGCCGAGGGGATCCATGCTGGACAGTATGCGACGTTGCGTCCTAAGGGCGCCCGAGGAATCTGGCGTCAAAGTCAGTACATGCCAGAACCTGACCAGAACCTTGTTAGAAGAGAGGCCTTATATAACAGGCTGTAGCTCGTCCAATAATGCCGCCAGGCGGACGTTCTTTACGCCGTTGGCAAGCTGGCGTCGAGTAGAACCTGGACCCTGAGTCTCAGACGTCGTGATCAAAGGGCGCCCGTGGAATCTGGTGTCAAAGAGAGTACATGTTGTGAATGATAGTCTGTTGTCAATGGGAGTGTGTTGTGAAGGGGAGCGTGTTGTGAAGAGGATTGTGTTGTGAAGAGGAGTGTGTTCTGAAGAGGAGTGTGTTGTGTAGGGCCCGGGGAGCGTGTTGTGAGGTTAAGCTGGGAAGAAGGGGTAATATCATAACAAAGTACTACTGCCTACTACCAAACTATGGCTATCACTCAGATTCCAGGTGGAATTTAGGTCCACCTTCGCTCTTTCGGTCATGAAGAGCCTAAAATAGAATTTATCCCTGTGGATTGTGCTAAGAATCTCAATGTCACGGTAGTAGTAGTGGCATGTATCAGGGCGCCAGTAAGAGGTCTAATGAAAGTACCAAGACTCTGAATAAGGAATTACTAGGATGAATAGCCTGGGCATTGGCTGGGTGCCAGGTAGATGCAAGGTCGTGTCCAGGCACACCAGGCGCACTAGGCGCAAAAGCGACCTCGCTGGCGCCCGGGTACAACAGTAGCCCGCCAGGTGCAACCAATATTTTTGCTGATGGAATTATACGCAAATCGCTGAAAACCAAGGGTTGGGAGTAACTACTGTATGGGATATCTGCCATGCACTGGCAACCGCAAAAAATAAAAAGGGTCAGCCACTTACCCTCGATACACCAAAGCAAAAGCTCCTGGTCGCTACAGCAACGCAGGATGCTGAGCATCGACAAATGTCGTTCCGTGATATTGTGGGCATTTGTGGAATTACTGCTGGTGATAAAGCCTTCTGAAAAGTGTTCACCCTCAAGGGTTACCACCGATACAAAGCATGGAAAAAGCTATTTTTAAATGACTTACAGAAGCAAAAGTGGCTACGCTTTGCTACTGAACACCAGCACTGGACTCAGGAGGATTGAAGGAGGGTTATCTGGACAGACGAGTGCTACGCCGTGTGGCTCTCAGGCACATGTGACACTGTCTGAATAACTCAGTGTGTGGGGGAGGAGAATAAAAATGCCTGCACTGGTATCTCCCCCAAGTTCAAGAAGCGTGATGCTCTCATGATCTGGGGAGGGATTTTAGGCATGGAGAAAGCACCACTGGTTGTTTGGCAGCAGGATCATTGGGGTACAATAACTGCAAAAAGTTATTGTACCAATGTTCTCTCCCCAGTGCTCCAGCCATTTTGGCTGGAGCAGAGCACATGAGCAGGACAACCTCTCTGGCTTATGGAGAATGGCGTGTCTGCCCATCGGGTGGTATATACTTGGGCATTGCAATCAAAGTATGCAATACCCTTTTTTATCTGGCTACCAGCCTCACCAAACCTCAACCCAATAGAAAATGTATGGCACATTCTCAAGGAGGTTATTGAGGCCCGGCGGCAACAGGTTCAGAGCGAAGCTGAAATGGCTACTGCTGTCCACGAAGCGTGGAATCAATTTAATCCCGAACAGATTCTATACTTTGTGGACAGCATGCCTGATCGAATTCAGGCTGTAATTGCTGCGAATGGGGGTCATACACGTTGGTAAATATTGAACTATAATGTACTTTTAATTTTATATTTACTATTTCTTTTAAAATTATTTAAATATTAGTTTTAATTTTTAATTTTTTAATTTTTCAATCGTTTATTGACATAATTCCTCACTCTGTTCTACCTAAAGTAGCCCGCCTCGTCGGAATTTAGTGACTTCTTGGCCTGTTTTGCCCCCCTGTTTACCCCCTGCTACTAACTGCATATACCCCCCCCTGTTTTCGGGTACTTATAGCCTGGGACAAGTACAGTGCTCGAGTAGTGGTATGGGAATTGCCGGCTTAGATTTCCAATTTCCTTCAACTCGGCTACTGTAGGCCAGGTACACTAGTTTATAGTGAAATCTGTTGTTGAACTCGCACCTCGGTGACTATTATACTCGAGCAGAGCTCAATCCTGCTCCCTGACCATTTCATAAATCTACCAAGCCAATGAGAGGCAGGCAGTTGAGCAGACTTACCCTAAACCACCGGTGGTTTCCGGGAGATTTCGCAAATCTACAATAAAACGACGCGACCTTTGAGGCGGGTGGCCCTTCGTTAGGGTGCCGCACAGTCCAACGATAAATTTATTTCACGCAACGAGAAAAATTACAATAACCCTTATACCATCATTTGTCACCCCCCTCATCGATATGCAGTACTCGGGAATTGCCCTCTGCTATCTTTTTTCTTTTTTTTTTTTTTTCAAGCGTCATCAGCTACCGTACTCTCTGTGCACGTCCAGTAGGGTTCGCACAAGGACTCGTGAGCCAATACCGGAATAGGATACCAATCTTATTAAATCTGTAATTAGAGGTACTGGTAGAGAGCTTGTATGATCCTAGTATCAGCATGTTTGCTTTTTTCTTCCTTCGCTAATCTATCTGCTTCCCGAGTCCTACTTTCTATCTCCTTAACCCCCTTTCCCGAATAATAATAGGACGCATGATACCATATTCCGGTGGGTGCCAGCAAATGTTCCGGCTAAATATTTCTCCATGAGTCGACTCCCTGCTAAATAGCTGTACTATACTACAAACCAGGTCAGACCAATTGAGAAAAATCACTACCCATCACTCGCCACAACACCCACCCGGTAAAACACCCAAACCAATAGCAATCCCTATTTATTCCTCTGACCTCTAAAAAAAATCTATATAAGCCCCCACGCAATAACTTCACACCGAGCCAGAAGAACCCCCCCCTTCAGCCAAGATACTGACCGATACGGATGCACAAACCCGACATCTCCTAGTCTCGCGAAACGGACCGCGGGCGCACAGGGGCTTAGCCATCACCGCCATCCAAAAGCGGATTGCGAGCGCCCAGAAGCCCAGTTCTATTCGGCCTCGGACTGAGAATAGCGGTCGTGTACGCCGCCCGCCGACGCTCTTCCGAGAGGACCCTCGGAAAAGCGCGCCTGCGACGGAACAAAGCGTTTGAACGCGACAGGCCCCGCGCGGAGACCACCCCGTTGAGGTTCCGAATGAGAGCGCTGACAGGATCCCTGCCGGGCTGTTGGAGAATCGTAGGGGGAGGCGGCGGCAGTGGTGGGGGACTATTCAAGCACGCGCCCGAATAACCCCCCGCCCCAAAGCCCACCGGACCCTCCTCGTCCTCCTGCGCTTCGAGCCCCCCCGCTTTCCCCACATACATACCGATGCCAACCTCCACCTCCCGGAGCTCCTCTATCAGCGCGCCCATCCTCTTGTACCCTTCCGAAAACGTGAGCGTGCGCCCCATGCACCTGTCCTTCAATACCCGGATATCGTTCATGGCGCCACCGGCCCTCTGGAGGAAGTGCAATGCGTGCTGGGAGTTTATGGCGTTCACGTGTTCCACCCCCCCGGCGATGTCCTTGACGAGGCGCTCGGCGTAGTTGAACCTCCTGGTCACTTCCCAGGAGTAGTGCGGCCTTTGCAGGGACATGTCCGCGAAGGGGTTCTCCAGGCAGCGGAGCAGGGTGAGGGGGGGTATCATTTTTGGTGTTGGGTGGTCTGCGAAAATTTGACCGTTCCAGTTCGATGTTGCGGGATGGAGAATTGTGGTGAATAAGGGGGTCGTGGTTCCGTGGGCTTCTTTTTATCCTGATAGAAGGGAGCATGGTGGGAGGATCCTGGATGCTCATGTTGGATAGTTGGGGTGTTTACGGGAATTGTTCAAGTGGTTTCTAGATTGATGGTGAAAAGTTGTCATCTTGAAATGGACGGTGGTGGTGGTGATGGGGGGTTTTCTTGGGAATGGTAGTTCTAGAAACCGAGACCCGCAATTGACCCATCTCGAAACGGACAGCTGGATGAGTGCGATATGGTATTATAGTTGAATAGGTCTGGCTCCAATGACGCCACTGGCCCGAAACTGCGGTTGTGGACTCACTCACGTGAAGGAAAAACCACTAAGTCACCTATTCATCGCGCGCGCGCCGGGCCAAACCGCATCACAAAGGCTATCATAGCAATGAACGATCGTGAGATCATCCCGTCTTGAACAAAACTCCAGAACTCAGCTACTGCACCGACTGTCTTACCCCACTGACGGAGCATACCTCCCATTCCAGGTATTCAATTACTGGTACAATGGACACTCCCAGATTTCACACAAAGAGCAGAGATCCTGCGCGAAAATAAGCGATACCGTAACCCGGAAAAGGAAACACTGGGATCTTTACCGTGACCCGGCCAATAAACGACCTCCCGGGCCACCCGGACACCCGCGCCGCTCGGACAGATGCTGATTGGTGGGGTTCGTATGAAGGCATGAGCGTGTTCAGCACAGTAGCCCCAGTTCATCTGAGTAAACCACTTGAAATTTTCCTTATTCGAGTTTAGCTGTCCGGGTGGCCTGGGAAGTCGTCTACGGTAATTCCTTGGAGCGGATCCGTCACAATATTACTCGTACCGTATTCTCCGCACCGCGGTTTACCAGCTCCAATTCGTGAAAACGCACGAAGGTGCGGCGACTCCAAAACGGGTAAAATTTTCTACTACCGGTACGGTACTCTGCTCGCACTCGAACTGGGCACCACATTCCAGCCAAGAGTCGTACGTACTATATCCAGTAACGCGCCTCGTCAACTGCCGCATTGAGAACTTTAGTACAGAACGGTGCCGTAATGCGATGGCACAAGTAACGGTACTAGTACAGTACACTACCGGTAGCCCCGATCCAGAACACGCATTAGACTACCGGTACGATACACCGTAACCGCTTCGGAAGTTATCCAAACTCCGTTGGCAAGCTTGGTCGGGATTCCAGAGCTTTCCTGGACACTCCGACTGCCGATTACAACGGCTCGGGAATCCTCCATGCGCTGTACGTGCCCGGCCTCTGACTGCCGCTTACACCCAACCTATGATACGCTACTGGTACAATACAGTAGGTGAGCGACGGACACGAATTTACATCCCTAACCGCCCAGCCAAACACCGGCATCGTATTCAAGATCTGCAGTGCAGCAGAAACGATTCAACCACCCTCTCTTTTTTCCAAACAATTACCCGGAATCCCGTGAGGAGATGGAAATACCGAAGGGGGAAATGAGGGGAAAAAAATATAGCTTCCCGGCCCTGCGCTCCCTCCCGGGAAAGGCTCGAGTGACGCAACATGACCATAGCCTCATGGGTAATTAATTACCAACCCGACCCACGGGCACCCCATACAGACGGTAACTGGATGGAGCAAGTGCCGGCTACCGGTGCACCACTTCACGAACCTCATACGGCAAGGGGTGAGGAAAATCCGGAGTGCGGTTTCAGCCCCCACTCACGACTTATTCATAACAGTTGGTCAACTCGGCGGTTACGCGCGGGACGGGGAAGCAATTTTCAGTGGGGTATCGTGAGGCGTAAAGTTGGTAGGGCTTACAATGGGAAGGAAGGCTGCGGTACTGTACTCGAGCATCGCGGAAAATATTAGATGAATTCAAGTATTTTGACCGCCCAAACTGCCAAAAAGTTACGAGTACTGAAAAGAGAGAGAGGGAGAAAGGGAAAATAAAAATAAAAAAAGCCATCCGATCCCGAGAAGCCCCGAACGAAAGAAAGAGTGGAAGAAGGAAGGATAAAACAAGCCCCTATTGGAAACCTCGAGGAGAGAGGGAGAAATGGGAGTGGTTGTGGTGGCTATGGTGGTAGCAGCGATAATAAGAATAAATGGGGCCATGATTGCCCCCGAGTTGCAATATATCCATCCTATGATGAAATAGCAAAAAGTGCAAGAGCGTAGTGGTGGGTGGTGGTGGTGTAAAGTGTGGTATGGGATTGCAAGTAAAAGAACGGGTTCCTCCGCGGAAATGCTCGTGGGAAGCTCTCTTCGGCTGCTCCCCTGCCGGTACTTAACTGAAGGACCCTTTCCATTTCCCCATCCCTTCTGCTTCCTTTCCATTTGCTCTTCCCCACCAGGGCAACGGAACAGGCAATCACGAACGGAAAACAAAAAAAAAACTACTACTACAAGTAAAAAAAAAAAAAAAACCGTTACAAAGCTTCCGTGCCCGCCTTTTCTTCCCCTCTTCAATCGTCCCCATCCCGCCTGCTCCTCCATCCAGCGGTCGTCGCCAGAAAATCCAGTTCTCCCCTTGTAACGCCGGCAGCTTCAGCACCCTGCATCCTCCCCGGCATCCCGTTTGGAATCATGAAGAAGTCAAATGCAGAGCTAGTGGTGGACGTAGGCGTGGATGCATTGGTCGCGAGGGGATCATTAGGACCCGAATCCACGAACGGGAAACCCTGGTAGGCCTTCATGCTTGGAGAAGCGGAGCTACTGTTTAGTCTTCTTCGCGAAGATGTACTTGACCCATCCGTCATATCTCCGTCGTCATCATCACTATCGTCATAGCCCGTCATAGGAGATACTGGTAGGTGGCCGTCGCGCTCATTGTGCATTACATCCGACCCGCGCCATTGTGGAGGGAGAGTTGGCTCCGGGTGCGATAGCTGAAGCGGCGGTGGCGGCGGCGGCGGTACCGACGACGAAGGCGGATTTAAACCTACACCCATTCCCAAACCAAAGTTCTCACCCGCTCCTACGGTCGAGGTGTACCCCGGCGCGGCATTACCCAACCCGCGTTTGCGGAACTGTTCCTGCTGCAGATACCCGGCTGAAGCGTCCAACACGCCCACGGCGTACTCCATGAATTCTGCTCCGCGGGAGGAAACGCGGAGGGTCCAGCGGTATTCGCTTAGCCTCGCTTTGTAGAATTCCGCCTCTTGCGTGTTTGGACTTGTTGCCCAGAGAAGGGACCCGAATGTGCCAATAAGGGCGAAATTTACTTTCGAGGCAAAATACCAGAATGATTGTAGGTGTTCGGGCTTCAAACGGTTCACAAAGTCCATTGCCGATATCAATCGGGTTTTGGCGGCCGATCGGCAAATGTGGTGGATGTAGGATTCAGTGTTGGTCGGGGGGCTTAATGAGCGCAATATTTGTCTGTGCAGGGTTATTTCTGTTGCAAAATATGCAAGGTGCAGGTAACCTAATCATTGCATGTTAGGATTTTTTTTCTTTTTCATGCTTTCTTTTTTATCGACTCTTTCAAGAGGAATGAACAAACGAATGAACGTGATTGGGGGTCTAACCGTTGGAAGATAGCTTTCTAACCTTGGTAGCATCCATTCTCAGGCATTCCGGCAACTTTGAGAACCACTCTTTCAGTCTAATCTGTATAGGCTTCGCTTTTTCGAGCACGCGATTAGTTCCTCCTCTCCCCGCAAGGCTCTGCTGAGCTTCGAGTGTGAAAAATGTCTCCAACACGTCCGCCATGATGCCGCTTAGGTTGATCATCTGCTCGAACAGCATCCTTCCCTTCTCCACCTCCGAGCTCCCCTCTTCCTCATCCTCGTCCGCCGCGTTCTCCGGGAAATCTTCGGCGGTTACCGCAGGCACTGCCCAATTCGACCGAGTTATATGCGAAGGTCGACCATGTGTCAACGCCCCCCACTTATCCTGCATAAATAACCCCCATGCCAACCGTTTCCTGAGTCCCCGTTCCCAAGGCGGAATCTTCCACCCCTCGCAGTTCAAGTGAAGCCCCAACTCCTGCCCCACAGCAACGAGCTGACATGTCAGCGCCCACGACCCTCCCTTCAAATCCGAGTGTCGCTGCAATAACAAGAGGCCAGCCTGCACGGCGGCTAGTTTCGGCCTGTGCATCACGTCCGCGATGGTTTTGCTCGCCAATTTCTCCAGCGCTGCCACATCCGGCTTCTTCTGCGGGGACAGGTCCCTATCATACGACCACCAGTGCAACGCGAGGATGTATACAGCCGCCAGAAGTGGAGGCGAGAACTCGCGATGCGTTCGCGAGTACTTTTCCAGAAACACTTTTTTGTGCAGGATTGGGAAGGAGGGGTGCACGATCCTAAAGTAGAGGTTTATAAGCGATTGGCCGTGCGGGGCCACGATTCGCTCTATCGCATCCAGGTCGTCGAAGATTTCGCTGTGATTCTGCGTTGGGTGGTCGGGAAACATTAGGAAAGTGATTTCGTCCGACGCTCTTCTGAAGGACCCGCCTGCGGAGGATAACATGTATTCGTCCTTTTGGTCAAATGGACAAAGGTCTATCAGACATGGCTCGTACTCGCTCGTTGGTCCTATCAGTTGGGAATGGCGGTGACCTTGCAGCCCCAGCGTCGTCTTAAGAAGGGAGGGGCCCCGTAGGTTTGCATAATCATCAACTGGCATGTTTCCACGGATAGCGGTTTCTTGGGGAGATTCTGGTTCCGTAGACCTGCTTTAAAGGTGGAGGTTCCGGAAGGTAAGCTTCACAGATGATCAATCGCCGGGGCAAAAAAAAGGCAGGCATATATATCACCACTCTCCCCAAGGAAAGAAATAATGGCGGGAAGAGCCGGAGCGATGGGGTGGACCACCACACTACCGCCGGAGCATGTGAAGTATACGATGGATAGGAACAGAAGATTAAGAGACTCCCGCGAAATATCGTAGAACAAAAGAGCCGAAAGATGAAGAAATAATAAAAATATGAATAAATAAAAACCGCATACCGTTTCTTTATAACAACCTGATCCTCCAAGCTCACATTGGACGAAGCAAGTCTCCGTTTCCGAGGTTGCGGACTCTGCACAAATGTACACTCCTGGCTGTGAAACTGGCAAAGCACACAAACCTCCGCGCCCTCATTCATGACGCACCGGCTCTTCCGTCTCCTACAAGCGTCACAAGGTCTATCGCGCCGTCCCTTAGTCCCATTCATCGTCGTCGCCGCCGCCGCCGGGCCATCCCCATTCGCTGTGGAAGTGTTCACCGACAATGCGGCCGGCTTCGCCTTTGTGCCATTATTTCCCGCGGTGGAATTGTTCGAAGCCGCAACGGCATTGCCCTCGATACTACTACTGACCTTGTTGGAATTGTTGGAACCGTTGCTATTGCCGTTACTATTGGTAGTGGTGGTAGAAGTGGTTGTAGGTGGTGCCGTCGTAACATCACCGCTAGCACTCGCGCTGGTAGTTATTCCGTTGCTAGCTCCCTTGGTCGCGGGAGTAGTCGGAGGGTTCTCGCTCGATTTCATCGTGGAACTTGATTAAGAGATAAGAAACTCGTAAGCTTGTGAACCCTCACTTTTTTTTTTTTTTTTTTTTTAATCCAGTTCCCGGAATTCTCAGAAATCCATTCCAGAATAGAGTGAGAAAGAGAAAAAGAAAAGAAAGAAAGAAAAACACAGAAAAATAGCTATCGTGAACTTCCCAAGGTGTGTTTGAGGGAAAAGGGAAAGGGAAGAAAGAATAGCTACCGAGGGTACGGGTGTGTGCAAAGAGGAAGAAGAAGAAGAAGGAAATGAGAAAAGCTCCGCCAACCAAAACCAACTTGAGCCCCAGTAGCGGTAAATATTCATATCCTCGCCTTGCCTTATCGCTCCTCTCCCACTGCCCCCCCACAATACTCGAGTACCATGGCATAGCATAACCATTCCACTCTCCACTCACTTGGGGCAGCCTTCCCTACCCACGCACTGTACAGCCCAAAAAAGACCGGTAGAGAGGACTAGATTACCGGTAGATTACGGGAAAGATACACAACCCCCGGTTCGGTTCTTTTTTCTTTTCTTTTCCTTCCCCTACTTCTTTCCCTTCTTTACCTTTTTTTTTTTTTTTTTTTTTCCTTTTCCCTCCCTCCCTCGTTGCTCTCCAAGACAACGGAATCTGAAACTGGGCCCTCTCCTGCGAGCGATGAGATAAGCCTTGTGGGGTTTAGACCCGGGAAATATTGGTAATAGGGTGTAGATAAATGGTTTCTCTGCCCCTCTCTCTCGAGTTGGTATTGTATACGGGAGTGATTGGTAAGTATTATCGTACCGTCCGAATATTACGGGTAGGATTGCGTCGGGGGTACCGGAAGGGAAGGGAAAGGGGAGTTTTTATGAAGGAGAGAAAGGTGAAGAGAGCAATGGAGAGAAGTATGGACGGGTTCACGTCTTTGAGACGTGTATAATTACTCTTGTTACTTTACTTTTTTTTTTTTTTTTTTTTTTGTTGTCTTGTGCACCCAAGCTCACTCTTTCACTCTCACTCAATAACTCAGGTCGCCCCGTGGGGAAAAAGAGAGAAAACGGCCTGGGGAAGCAGGAGGAGGGTGTGAGAATGTGGTGGTACGCTCGCTCGCTCGTCTTGATGCGAGCCACCCTAGATTTCCCATCGACTGGGTTACATCCGGATGATTTATTTTACCATGCGAGCTATATGTAAGGATGTTAGATCGGGAAGTGGAAGGAGAAAAATGAACTTTGTCGAAAAGTCCTGTTTAGGATCAGAAGAGGAGGAGGAGGGAGGCGGTATTACCAGGAGTGTGCAATCGATTACAGTATCATAGCGGTATCGTACAGTGCAAGAGAAACTGGGGGTGGCGAGATGAAGCAGCCTCATTTACTGTCCTCCGGCTCTGTTGGTCCTACCGGTGAACCACCGTAATTGGTACAAGTACTGTACTCGTACAGTACTCGTACCGTGGGAATCTACGAACTGGGGGTTTGGCAACCCGGAACTTTTATAGCTCGAATGGACGATAGTGTATATCAACAACAGAACTGCCATTCCCCCCTCTGGTCCCTTAAAGAGAGGTATAGCGTAAGGACGCTCGTAATAACCACACGATGCGCCGTACCATTCCCCGTAAGGAGAGAGGCGTCTCGCTGGACCGACGACCGCCTCTCCCGTACCGTACTCGGGCACATGTATGACACTTTTGCCCGAGCAGAAGGAGATTCACCAGGCAGCAGCACATGCAAATTAAAAGAGAAAAAAGAACCCCGAATTCCAATATATCGAGATGGAAACGAGAACAGGACAACAATAACGAGTTCCAAGGCTCTCACCCTCACCACACATCAGCTCCTCCAGCGGCTCCTCCCAACTGCTTCCTCGCGCGCTCCTCCATCATCATCATCACTATCACCCCACACAGGACGATCAAAAACGTGGGGTGATGAATACTTTATACGTAACCCCATCCCCATCCAATCTATCTCAGTTATGACACTTGAACCCAAGCCCAAAAAAAGCAGCGTTGTGCGCGCAAAGAAAAAAACAAAAACAACAACAACAAGAGGGAACGAAAAACCCGCCCAAAAGAAACCCAGACACGAATCAATTACCTGGCGTGAAGATAGCGGAAGAGGGAGAAGGGACAGAATTGGGAAGGAGAGGCGTTATTTCTCGGGTACCACGAGAGATAAGGAATATCTCCGAATTCGGTTTAGGTTCCCGGTAATTCCTTTTTCTTTTTTTCTTTTTCCTAATTTTTTCTCTCTTTTTTTTTTTTTTCTTCTTGTTATGGAACACGCATTGGCATGGCCCATATAACTTGT
Organism: Tuber umbilicatum; assembly: GCA_003313605.1. Lineage (NCBI taxonomy): Eukaryota > Fungi > Ascomycota > Pezizomycetes > Pezizales > Tuberaceae > Tuber > Tuber umbilicatum. The sequence continues at coordinate 10,848 of QLOI01005090.1, read as the reverse complement.
TACCCATCACGGCAAGGATGGAGGTCTTGGGGGGGGACTTGCTGGAATCGACCTACTTGGGACTCCCATCGTCACCCAGCTTTGAATCACCAAGATTCTCGGACAGCGGCACCTATCCTAAATGTAAAGCTGTTGGATCGTGGACCGGAAGCTGGAGGATGGGGCGGTGGAAGCGGATTCGGTAGATATGAGGTTTTGATCGAGCTATTGGGGCTCGAAAACGAGGCCGTTTATGGGACAAATGTCGCTCCTAATTGTCTACGGTTAATGTACCGGTTAATACGCCAAGATCGAGTTAATGGGCTATTCATTGGAGACATGGGTGGTTAACCTGGGGTTGACCCATCATTAGAAAACCAATACAAGTGTAACCAAGGTCGGGTCCAAGGAGTCCCCCACCATACCGGTTGCTCCAGATGACAGTGTGACGGTGGAACGAACCCACTCGCCTGATAGATACCGTTATGTACGAGCACAGTATGCAGGGTCTTTGGCCTTCAACGATGATCATGATGGTCGCTCGAATACCATTATTACCCACTTCCTGAAAGATGGGGGTGGGGAAGTGTTCCCACTCAGCGAATTACATAACGTTTGATACGAGTATCGAAGGGCTGAACAATTTTGCAGCAATGGCTTGCTTTCTGGGCCGCCCGTACAGTTATGGGAGGCAACTGGGCTCCCCCGGACTTTGGTCGCTACGGTAGGCTGTAGGCTGGTTTGGACGGGTTGTAAATTTCACGAATCGGTTTGGACATATATATATCGGTAGAACCTCAGCTCACCTCAGCACCGCCCTCCTCCTCCTCCCCCTCCTCCCCTAAGCAATTGAGAGTGAAAAAAAAAAAAAAAAAAAAAAGAGAGAGATCTTGTTTCCAACAGCCGATACGGTATGTAAACTTTCGCATTTCCACCCTACTGTCTCGTTGAGATTTTTGTGAGAAAAAAAAAAATCGCTCGCTCGTCCGTCCGCCCGCGTACATCGACCAGCGATGGGCGGAGAGTCCCTATAAGTCGAGGTTTGGGTTGGATAATCGATTCACGTGCGTGTACGATTACAACTTCTACCTCCACCCGTCTGGGTACCCGAATACGATTCGATGATTCGCAATACATATGGTGCAAATTCGAGCTCCTCGGTTTTCGACGGGTATCCAAGCTGGGGAGGGGAGCTACGATAAAATACAAAGTTCGAAGTGACAGTCCGGGTTAGTGTAATATCTTTTGTGTGAAAGGGTATTGTAATGAATGGGTGGCATTATCAACCATTCCCCCGTGATAAGGGAGAGAAAAAAGAAAGGAGGGTGAAAAAAAAAAGAGGAAAATCCGCTTGGAGGGAAGGGGAAAGGCGGCTGTACTGTATCATACAGTAAAAAGCAAGAACTTGGGGTGGACCCTGATGTTTTGTTCGTCGGTCGGGAGGTACCGAGTCAGAGGGTATCACTCTTGATAACGCTTCGTATAATAATGGGGGTTTTTTTTTTTTTGGTATAACCACTTTCATGTGCTAAACCTCGCTACCTACCGTAGTTCTATACCGTACATAAACCGGATGTTGCTCGTGATGATGGCGAATTCATGGAAGGGAGGAGAAAAAAAAAAAGAGCTTGAGGGAATACGAGATGAAGCTGGAGAAAGAAAAAAATTAACCACTCTCTTTTATTAACCACTCTGAGCGTGAGCTTCTCCATGGAGATCATCCCCATGGAGATCCAAGCGATCGAGTTCAGCGCAGCAAAGTATAGCATGTACATCTATCTACTGGCTGACAAGTCCACCTACCCTAAACCCATGCATCCCTCCCGCAGGTACTGTACCACTAAGAGTTTTGGAAGCGTACCTTGCTGTAATTGTACCCGTATCCTCTCCCCTCCTCCTCCTCCCCGCCCACACCGACGGATAAAAGTTATGGTATATCATATGTAGAGAGAAGCACCATATCGTGCTCACAGTGGCCACCGAATAGCACAATCCGGACGGAGCACAAGGGCATACCCTACATCAAACGAGAACAAGGCTGTCGATTGCGAATCTGTATTGCAGCCCCGCAGATCTCATCGGCTGGGCACCTACAACTGAAACGGTGATGCTGGGGGCTCCTTCTTTTCTAACCCTTTAACCTTTTTTTTTTCTTGCACAAACCTGCCCTTCGTTGATCCCGACCGGAAGAGAG
>QLOI01005089.1:0-11759 GCA_003313605.1 Tuber umbilicatum | reverse complement strand
CCGTAACAATCCTCCCCGGCCCCACCGACCCGGCAAACGTCTCCCTCCCACAGAAACCCCTCCACCCCGCCATATTCCGCAACGCAAAACACTATGCCGACTCCTCCCTACACACAACCACAAACCCCTGCTGCCTCGACATCGATGGGCTCAAGTTCCTGGGAACCGCGGGGCAGAATCTGGATGACGTGTACAAGTACGTTGAAGGAGAAGACCGGCTGGGAATGTGCGAGCGCTTGCTGAGGTGGAGGTGTGTGGCCCCGACGGCGCCAGATACGCTCTGTTTGTTACCCCCCCTTCCACTCTACACCTTTGCCATCCCCAGGGGCTAATGGTTAGTAGGGTCCTTCCCATTTGAAGACAAAGATATGTATGTCATAAAAGAGTGTCCGCACGTATTTTTCATGGGGAACCAAGAGAAGTTTGCTAGTCGGTTGGTTGAAGGTGGCATTTCCTTCCCCCACTCCCAAACATTTCTTGCTTTTGAGATTACTAATTGAGAGGAGCAGGACCTCAAAACCAACTCTGCAGAATAATCCTAATACCCAAGTTCTCGGAAACGAACGAGATGGTTTTACTAGATCTTGACACACTCGAGTGCGAAATTGTGAAGTTTAGTGTTGAGAATGGGGCTGGGTCGCCTGGTTAGTTGGCTACTCTCTATTTTCTTGCTAATTCTGATTGACATACATGAATGGCTAGACAATGGGGAATGTAATGTAGAAATTACGAAATTTCCAAATAGCTATATAGTGCTTTCTCCCTTCCCAGGTAGCAATACAATAGCTGAAACGAGTCATCCGGAACCCAGTATCGCAGCGTGATAGATGAAAGTGAAACGACCACATAATTATACTTCATTATATCACACCGTCCCGCTTAAACATTTTGATTCTGATTCGAGCACAGTAGACCACGTACCCAGAGTAATTCCGTAAAAGCTATCGACAATAACCTTGTGAGAAGTAATACATCCTCTCCTAACCTCCGCTCCAGAAACATAACCGGCATACTCTCCATTCCCGCCGCCGGCAATCCTTAACCGCACGACACAAAACTGCTCGGATAAGTAAGCGGTAGCATATCGGGTAGGCAAGGATTAAGGAATGAAAAACCCATGCCATAATAAAAGGGAGGAAAGAAAGAGGGGACGAAATACACCATAAGAGTATAAAAAAAACTCCGTTTAATACAGGATAAAGCAAGATCTCACACCATCTAGGCGAAAAGTACCACACCACACAGCGCAGCACCGTAAAACTAAAACTAAAAACTAAAATAAAAAAAGCTATGAAACCAGAAGAGAAGGAATGGGAGAAAAAGAAAAAGAGGGCTAGGGAAAAGTGATAGAAAGTGAAAAACTACTGTACAGTACACAAGACGTATCATGAGAGGCAAAAGGGGGGGGGAAGAAGAAACAGTATAATTTTTTGGCATAAGTTATTTATTATCGTACCTGACCTGACTAATCGTTATTGTTAAAATCTCCCGTTGGATTGATTGAATTGATTGAACGGACGGGGGAAGATAAGGGGAAAGGAAAGAAAAGGACGCAGCGAATACGTAAGGTAATAGATGTATATATAAAAAAGGAATAACGATCAGGATAAAAAAATCTACGAAAATTTCCAGCGGTGAGAGCAGATTTCGCAGGTGCAGAACTATATTGTGTCCCTATCATTAACCCGCGCAAATCCAACAAAAAGAATTGGGATGAATGGGGAGAAGGAGGAAGAAACATACGGTAGTCATAGGTTCATCGGCAGATCTGGTTTGCGCCTGGGTATACGAAACCTTTTTCTGGCCGCATTTCCCACAGGTGAGTTGGTCGCTGATAGACTTCTCGGATTTGGCCATCATGGCGGTCCTCATGTTCTCCTCCATGAGCTTCTCGTCGGCCTGCCTCCTCTGCGCAGATGCCATCTCGCTACTCTCCATGGTGGAGAGACGTGCGGGAGTGATCTCACCCGAGATGACACGGTTGCGGAGGTTATTGTCCTTGTTCCTGAGGTTGAGGAAGAGAACCTGCATGCGGCGCTTGTAGGCTGCATCGGTCTTCTTGTAGTTTGTAAAAGTGATGGATTCGATGGACTTTGCTAGCGATAAGAGAGCTTCCGAAGCTATTCACCGTCGTCAGTTCCTACAAAACGCACACACTCAGGAGTAACTCAAGTGTCGGATTTCGTACAAGCATCGCAACCAGGTGCCAACGCGTCATAAATGATGCCAAGACAGTTATCACGAGTAGCTTCGCCGGTGCACTGCCAATTAACATTGTCGGTTTTTCTGGATCTAGTGGCAAGATCCGCTGGGCGTTTTCCGGAAGGCTTCGGGGGGGTTCTAGATGGGGATACCGTGACCATGCGCTCTTTCTTGCCATCGTGGGAGGACGATCCGGAGGGCTTAGTCTTGGTATGAACATCTTTTTTCCACTTTGCGACGATTTCTTTGGCAAGGTCTGAGACAGATCTATCACCGTTCATACGCAACTTGTTGACAGCCATACCGACTTTCGTGTCCTATCATTGCAATAGAGCATATTAGTTTCCGAAAATCCAAGCGTGAGGTTAGAGCTTTCGCAGAGTAGTAGAAGGTATTGGGACGAATTGAGAAGACACCGCATTAATTTGTAGGAGGGATGACGAACTCTCAAGAGCTGCTCAGTAGCAGTAACTCCAGTCTTCAGTGAATTCAGAATGTCAACTAAAACCGTCGGGGGAAGCTTCTCTTTAACGGCTTTCTCAATGTTAGTGACATGTGTTTTGACTTCTTTCGCGTCCATGATCGCAATAGCTTTTGAAAGGCGAGAAATTTGTCGTGGAGGAGGCTGAGTGGTGATGGATCGTAGGATATAGGAAAGGACAGGATAAACGAGAGAATGACGGGGGGGGTGAGAGGAGTGAACGAGGTGGAGGGATAGGGGGCAAGAGGGCAGGTGTGAGGACTGGTAAACACTAGTAGGTGTTGATGGTTAAGGTAGAGAGGGAAAGAAGTGACTTCTAAGCTTCAGAGACAAAGAGAGAAACGTAACTTAGGTTCAAGGCGTGGTAAAAGATTGCAAATTGGGGTCTCGTGAGAGAACCGTAACCCTACGATTACGTAAGCTTCTAGTTGGTAAGCTAAGCTCACAAAACCAGCAAATCACACAGTGTCACTCGCTTTACTACCTAGTGACAAAACTATGCTACTATAGACGACAACGGGTAGCAAAGGTTAACCACTCCCCCGATGGCCAGTTATCTTAAGTAGCCCATTTCCCCGTTTTATCACCTTTCAATGGCTTCTTTCCCCTCGATTCTCCCAGTAAACCGCATAACAAACGCCTCCTTTGTCCTAGAAAAGTGTCGAAGAACCAAGTCGTCAAGCTTGAACTTATCCAGATCAACCTAGCTCTATCTATGAGCAAATACCCACCCCCGTCGCTCCAAAAATTTACGAAGCTCACCTCCCCAAGCTCACCGAAAACAATTCTAGACCCCTCAAGATCCATTCCATACCCTCCCTCCAAGACATCGACAACCTCCGCTACCAACTCCCTTAAGTACTCACCAGCGAGACTGAAGTCTCTCAAAAGCGGATACCCGAACTATCCACACGCCCTGTCGTCTAGTGACTACTTAGGAGAAGAGAAAGCATACAAGGAAACACTTACCCCGGCTCTCCATTTTGCGCCAGCAAACATTGGAAACACCTTTGTCTGAACCCCCACCAAAATATCCTTGGAAAGACCCACCGCTTTTTCCGTACTGCCCAGAGTAGGCTCGTATATTAAAGGCTTCTCAAGCCTAAACACAGCCCTGAGGTACTGCTTTGAGATGACGCTTCTCGTCGGGCGAGGGAAGAAACTATGGTTTAGAACTGCGAGTGGATCATGTAGAATTTCAGGTTCAGGAAGTCTAGGACGACCGACCGCTTGTGATAGTAGTGAATATCTAAGACGGAGTCTTGTTAAGAGCTTTTTGTGACGGATGGAAGGGGAGCTTGGTGGAGTGTAGTCCAACATGGCTCTGGTGAGGTTTGTTGTTAGGCTGCAAACTAGCTGAGTTTGGTGGGGAGGATGCGTTTTGGTGGAGGGTTTTTTTGCCCTGGGAACTCGTTAGATATAGGGGTGAGGGTATGTCTGGGGTGTCTAAGCACTCGAAGTTCCCAAGAACGCGTGGACAATAAAATTTTCCGGTGAAGAGGGATTTTGGGCGAGACTGGGGCTTGAATTACAAGAGGGCTATACTTTCGGCCTCGAAAGAGGTGTTTGGAAGAAGCGACAAAGCCCAGAGACCCGGTCGCCAGATTATATGCAAGACAATGCTGGCTGGTTTCAGAGAAGAAAAGCGTAGCTGAAGTTTACAATACAAATTTCAAAGAGCACATGTCCACTTGGAATAATCAAATCATTAGAACTCAATTCAATTCGATGCAACATAAAAGAGCTAAAATCAGCCACGGCCCAGCACCTGACACACCTGACGATACCTTAACGTCAAGTGCAAGCTCAACGTCCCCACCCCCTTTCCGCCAACCTAGCTCGCCACGCCAAAATACAATTGCTCCTTAGTCACATTAGGTGGCTAATGTGATTCACAGATGGGGCATCATGAATCGAAATAGCAGGTAGTATTAACAGCAGATGAGTAAAGTAGATGGAAATAGTAACTAGGGGAAAGGAAATCCATGTTCACCCTCGATATCCTGAACGCCTCCACCTAGAGAGGAAACAAAAATAAGAGAAATCCATGCAGAACCGGGGGGAACAAACAAAGAATAAAAAAATAGGTTCGTTTTCTAGCAATCGGTAAAAGAGTGTAGGTGTGGGATTGTGGGCGCAATTCCAAGTCTAGGCAAACTTCTATGAAATTGGCTGCATAGCCAAGAAAATATCCAGCACCTCATCACTCCTCTTCTCCATCAAGCAGCAAGTACTGCAAGATATCACTTAAAGTGAGCACACCCTTGAGACGACCGCTCGAATCAACAATCATGAACCGATGAACCCTTGACCTTCTGATAGTATCAAATATTGTGTCCAAGCGATCCTGGGGGGAGCACGTATGAATTCCAGAGAAATCCTACGAGACCAAATAAACCATATGAATCAGTAATCATTGACATGTTAAAAATGTGGGGCTCCACTCACATCAGGCCTCTTCAGAAGAGCCTCCCCCACACTGAGATTAAGATCATCGTAGCTCCCCCCTTTAATTAGAGTTAAAACATCGACAGACTCGTAAATGTTAAGCAGAACCCCTGTAAATATTGGCCGAGATGAGCAAATTAGTGAACCATTAGCGAATGAGTGGCAACGTACCGTTTGGATCAACAATAGGGACACTAGAGATGTCTTTCCCTACTAACTGATGAATGACGCTGATGACCGGAGTTTGCATGGTTGCCGTAGAAATATCCTCGTATGTCCCCATGTTCAGATCAGATAGCGGCTTTCGCAACATCTGTGTTTCGCGTACATTGACGGCAACGAATTTTAGAATTCGAAACTGGGTCAAGACGCTGACCACCATCTCCTGTTGGGTTTCCTCATCCACATCAATGAGAGGGATGCGACGAGCACGGCTTCGAAGCATTTGACGGCAGGCATCATACAACTGTATCATAGGATGTACAGAAACAGTTTCTATAGGTGTGACGCCGATAGCCCTTTCAACCTCTGTCCAAATGGTTTGTTATGTTAGCACTGGTTATCCTGGTGGGACCACATGATAGTGACAAACCTCGCAAGCTATCTAGACGAAATCCTTCAATTTCCTCAAACTTCTCGGGGTATTGCCAGTAGTATTGGATGACATTGATATAGTCAGAGGATGTGAGCAATCCGGCGAAAGTTGACGTCTGAGAGTTCCACAGTGGGGCGGAGACGATTCCTACGGAGTAATTAATTTAGTCTCACATGCCAACATCCCACAGATTCCAGAAACCGTGATAAACTTCATTGTTCCTACCATTAAGGATGAGAATATTGAGGCTCTTCTGTACCAGAAGGCTTGTATCTAGTATCACGAGACGGAAACTAACTGGTAATACGTCATAGGTAGTTCGAACCCTCAAGAACTCTCTAATAGCGCGCTGCGACCACTCATTTCAATCAGTGCCCAATGATACACAAACTCTGAATAAAAAGTGATACGAACCAGTCCCTCGGCTTGTTCTCTATCAACGATATCCAGAGGCTCTGGTGGGGGCCGTGGCTTCTGCGGGCGGAGGTACGACGAGGGCCGCACAGGGCTCGGAGGTCGAGGAGGAAGTGAAGAACCAGGTTCAGACATGATACTTGGCGGATATCGGAAATATAGTCGATAGCATTGATGGATTCTTGATAATCTCCGCAAAGGTGGAAAAAGGAAGTAAAGGTAGGGGAGGGGGTCTGTGGAGGGACTGGGGGTGGAGAGAGTACGGTGAAGGGAGGCAGGGAAAGGGACTTTGGTTATTAGGGGGGGGGGGTCGCTTGCTAAAAGTGTGGGGTGAAAGGGCAAATGGGCTGCTGACTTTGGTGGGGCGTCCCGGGAGTGCCAACCCAGACTCCAGAGCGCCCCGTTGTTTAATTTGTGCAGCATGATAAGTCTATAATTCATATGATTACGATAGTGGCGGGCTCCCATAGAGAGCTTAGAATCTGGCATCAGGTCTTTGATCCGGGGTAAAGGCGAATCGCCGGTGGGTTTTCTATGATACGGGACTGCTTACCGTAGTGCTGATAAGTTACTACTGAAGGGCAATTGCTGAATGATTATGGTAAGGCCGTGGGTTCGTCGAAGTGCTCTGATGTGGGGCATCATACTTTAAAAAAGGCCGCTAAGTTATTATCGTCGTAATCAAAGATGATAATCAAATAGAACTGAGCACTGGTGGATATGGTATTTCCCCAAAACTAATATCTACAGATCTACAACCCTCAAAGCTGCATTCTCGACCTCCTCCAAAGAGCCTCACGTGCAACAAAGACGCCGCAGAGCCTCACGCCAGACCCGAAACCATGGAACGAAATCATCGCAAGGGGGACATCCCACGCCCCGTTCTGTATTGTACTGTACCTGCATCGCTCTCCGTTGTCAACCTCTCCCCCACACTGCACATACCGTCATCGTGTCCCTACGTCTCCTCGTTCGGCTCTTGTATATCAAGACACCTCGTATCACCTCCCAGGAGAATATTCAGGCCTAATGGATCCGATTATTATTTTGTTAAAACTCCCTAAACCCCAGAGTTTGGGGAGTATCATAGCCTTACGGTAACGGTGACACTAGTACCTGGATCCCATTGGTTACGCGTGGCTGGGGAAGGGATTTGAGTGGAGAGCAGTATACGGACTGCATAAGTTCATTGTCCAAAAAGTACCTGGTTAGTGCGTTTCTGCCAACCCGCACGATTTATGTCGTGAGTGGGATTTCCGGGGTTCTTGATGCACAAACTTGGCTCTCTGTCATCCATCAATGAATGTTGTTTAATTGCTGTGCGCCGACATAAACTCCGGATAATAGTGACTCTCACGGCATAGGGTTGTCCTATAACAGGTCCAGTTATACCAACTCGGCCCGGTAGGCACAGTCGCGATATCACGTTCGTGCACTGTATCCATTTGAAACCGCCACTTCTCAAATATATAGGACCATCCTCCATGTTCCGTCACTCGCCCTTCGAACATTACGAAGGTAATAGGCTTTTGGGGGGGAGGAATTGAATTGATGACATGATAAGAATAGCAGCCCACTGCAAACCACCAAATTTCTTGTACACCCAGAGGTCATGATACTCCCTCTGACTATCAAGTTGAGCTGAGCTCGGGCCAAGCACCTCAGTCAGGTGAAGTCCATGCTGTAGGAATTGCGTGATACCGTATAGCACCGCTATTTCGCAATCGCGCCAGGCCAAAGACCGGCACCAAGATCCTTACTGCTTGTCCCAGTCCCAGGCAAGAAGCGCTCGAGTATCATACTAGGAACAGGGATTAGAGAAACATACCGTACCGCAATATTTGTACGGTGAGAAATCTATGCACATCTGAGCGCGAACACTTGTACAAACTATACCCCTGTTTTCGGGTACGGCTAATTCTTGTCCGGGGAAATTGACATTAGCACAATATTGAGTAGAGATTGTGTACCGGTATAATAATAATAATAATACCAGCAACAAGAAGGTACCACTCTCAGTAAATGGGGAATCTGCCGACGCCCCAGGTCCAATGCTTCAACTCTCGTCAGCAAATTGCTCACATTGTTGTCAGGCCAGAAAGAAGGCGTGAATAATACCACTTAGTCACGGTATACCTTGAGCACGGTATGATAACACCCCGGCGGTAATATGTACTCGTACAAGTACTAGTACTTGAGCACCTGTACAGTAGCGCCGTGGGGTACCGGTATTTGGGGGGGGGTGAAGACAACTGAATAGAGCTGAAGTTTCCAGAATCCCATAACCCACCACAAGTAGAAGGTCACAAGATGGTTCGGGAGCCTCGAAGAGCAGAAAAAAGAAAAAAAAAAACACTTTCGCCAATAAGAATGCAATTGTGGACCATGAAGTGAACCTTTGAGCTCCCATCGAAGAGGCGGACGATTTGAATAACGGTAGGGCCTCGAATAGAGGTGAGATCTTGCTTCCTCGGGTACTTCCAGAGGAAGTTGGATGAAAAAGAGACCCTAACCTTTTCCATCTCGGCTTTTACCTGCCGGTAGGGTATTTGGGTACTCGAGTACGGTACCGTATGGTGAGGGAACTCTGTAACCGGAACATGCAGACATTCATTCTCAATTATTGACGGCAGGTTAATCCGCCAAGACTGAAATGGGTGCAGGTTAATGTCTTGGAAAATAACAATCAATATTCCTTGCCAAGGAGGTTGACAGTAAATAGCCTCCCTGAAAATACCTTGGACATCCCCCTTGTAACTGGTAAAACTTTAAACCCCAATATCTCTATGAAAACTTTAGATATTTCTATTCTCTCTCTATTGGTGTGTAAAGGGTTACCCACTATATCACCTAATAGAGCCATAATTCTCATTAGACTTGTGGTTGAAAATCCTTTGGTGGTTGAAGATGCACAGTATTTTCTTGGCAATAACACTCCGGTTACAGAGTTCCCTCACCATACTCGAGCAGTAGCTGACGCTCACGGAGCCCCGAAATTAGGGCGCCACCTCTCTCCTCTTTTTGGTGGTCACACAACGAGCCTGCGGAATGGTGGATTGAGATTTCATGCATCTTGCCAATCGTTTCGTGTGCTGCGGTTGTCCGTTCCTTTTTCTATTCCCTGTCCGTCCTTGCGGGCTGACCTCTTCTTCTCCAGTCCAGTGGTTCTTTTCTTTCCTTTTTTTCCCTCTCGTTGCCCATTTCTCTCAATGTTTTGGTGCTAGATAGAAAGTTGGTTATTTCTCCTTTTTAACCTCCAATTCCCCCCTCCCAGCCTGATTTTCTCCTTTCTTTGAGCCAACATTTCCCAAGCCACCCTTCGTCCGCCTCCTCTTTAATCAACTCATCCAGTTCACTCGTTTACTATTACCATCAGAAAACTCTTCACTGTTAAATCTTCAAAATGAAAGGTACGATTGTTTAACTATTTAGCCAAACTTGGTACCAGAATTATTGACACTTTTGTCCTCTAGCCCTCATTCTCGTCGGTGGTTTCGGTACTCGTCTAAGACCTCTTGTATGAATTACCTCTCCACCCGGTTTTTTGATCAAGTTCTCGGTTCGGAAATTGCCCTCTTCGTGCTTTATGCGGTTTACAGAGTGGATTAATGCTGGATGGAGAGAATTGATGTCTGAGAGGATTTCTAGCTGACCACGAATATCCGTCATCTAGACATTGACCCTTCCCAAGCCTCTTGTGGAATTCGGCAACAAGCCCATGATTCTTCACCAAGTTGAGTCTTTGGCCGCTGCTGGTGTTACCGATATTGTTCTTGCTGTCAACTACAGACCCGATGTTATGATCAGTGTTCTTAAGAAGGTAAGACGATGATCTTTGCTCAAAGGATAGAGCAATAGCTTAATCCCTTTGCCTGTTATAGTACGAAGAGCAATATGGTGTCACAATCAACTTTTCTATTGAGACCGAGCCTTTGGGGACCGCTGGCCCACTTAAACTTGCAGAGAATATCTTGGGTAAGAACCAGGAGCCGTTCTTTGTCCTTAACTCGGATGTCATCTGCGATTACCCTTTCAAAGACCTTGCTGCATTCCACAAGTCACATGGCCAGGAGGGAACAATCGTTGTCACCAAGGTAGAAGAACCCTCGAAATATGGTGTCGTCGTTCATAAGCCGGGTCACAATTCACGCATCGACCGCTTCGTGGAGAAGCCCGTCGAGTTTGTTGGGAACAGGATCAATGCCGGTATCTACATCTTGAACCCCTCGGTCCTAAGCAGGATTGAGCTCCGCCCTACATCAATCGAGCAGGAAACTTTCCCTGCCATTGTCAAGGATGGAGAGCTACATTCGTTCGATTTGGAAGGTTTCTGGATGGATGTTGGGCAGCCAAAGGATTTCCTCACCGGAACCTGCCTCTACCTGTCGTCATTGGCCAAGAAGAACTCAAAGTTGCTAACTCCATCTTCTGAGTCTTTTGTGTATGGTGGAAACGTCTTGATCGACCCCACCGCAACGATTGGAAAGAACTGCCGCATTGGCCCTAACGTTACTATTGGGCCGAATGTCGTCATTGGCGACGGTGTTAGAGTTCAGAGATCTGTTCTCCTCCAAGGATCAAGAATCAAGGATCATGCATGGATTAAGAGCACTATCGTCGGCTGGAATAGCACTGTCGGAAAGTGGGCAAGGCTAGAGAATGTCACTGTATTAGGAGACGACGTTACTATTTCTGATGAAGTCTATGTTAACGGGGGATGTGTGCTGCCACACAAGACCATCAAGGTCAACATTGACGGTATGCCCTTGCTATCAATAGTGCGTGGATTCTTGCTAATTCTGAGCCCGTAGTACCCGCTATCATCATGTAAAAGTCAAAGTTACATTTCATGTTTCTAGGCTCGGCCAAAGGGCGATCTCTCCTCTTATTTTCTGTTTTCTACATGCCCTTCTATTCTTTGTAATCTTTCTGTTTTCACCTGTAGAGAAGGGAACTTGTAATTTGGTGCTCATGATGTATGTTTATGTACAGTATGGGGAAATAGGTGTCATGGGGAGTCTTAACATGCTTTATCATAGCAGTCGAGGGGTATATACGAAACATAATCCACAAGGATCTTACTCCTTGAATTCTGAATCTTAGGGTTCCCAGTACGGTACTCTTATCAGTCACGTGAAGACCCAATCCATCAAATCGGCACTACTAGCTCTTGTCGTAATCGAGGGTGTCAAATAAACGCCAACACTTTGCATCGCAACCAAAGTATCATAATAAATATCATAAATTACCTCGATCGGGAGGGTAACTCAGAGCCCTCTCTCATTCCACTTTCAACCCCACTTTATTCTGAAGTTACCTTAGACCAAGCTCATCCCACATCTTTAATCCAAAGCACAATGACGGAACTCAGCTTCACTAAGCAATTCCTCTCGACCCTAAGCTCTCGTCCAATCCGGACCAATGCCGATTTTTGCGAAGATGCGCGCAAGCTTCCGGCCCGCACTCCTGTACACCCCCTCACCCATCCATCCGTTTATTTATCCAAAGCTAACCGACGAAAACCCAGTACACCCTCCCCAAAACCGCAAAGCCAAAGTCCAAAAGGGCTCCCCCCGCCTCCTCCTCCACCTCTCCCACCCCGACCGGTACTCATGACCC
>QLOI01005086.1:0-12558 GCA_003313605.1 Tuber umbilicatum | reverse complement strand
GGGAGGGGGGGGGACAAGGGGACGGGCCAAGAGGCGAGCAGATAGGCCTGCGACCAACGCTTCGAGAGACGCTAAGTTGGCTGCAGAGGCAGGAGGAGGGGCTTGACGAGTTTGGGCAGTGAGGGCATTTGCGATAGAGCACAGTAGGGGGATGATGACCATTTCTCCCGAGGAGAACTTGTTTATTTCAGAAGGCGTAGGAAGGACCTTCAAGGCGAAGGGGGGGGAGAGGGTGTCCAGTAGGAGCGCAATATTGTCTTGGTGGGAGGTTTCAAAAAGCGGGGTGATTTCTTCTTCTTGTTCTTCAGCATAGAAGAACACGGAGGCAGCAGGATCGAGGGGGGGGATAATAGAGGTAGTAGTGGGGGCAGTGGTAGGGGCCCTAGAGGGATAGGGCATAGTGCGTGCAGAGCCCCCCCCCCGGTGGCGGAGGGATCTAACAGAGAGGGAGCGGGAGGGAGCGGGCGCGGCAGGAAGGGAATGAGGGGGGAGGTCCATGGTTCCGGGACCAGGTAGGATTACTGGGCTAGGCCACAGATATCTCGCCTAAGAGGTCTAAGGAGCAGGGCGAGGCGTGAGAGGAAAATTTTGTGGGGGGACAAATCTGACAATAAAGTGCGTGGTGTTGTATTTTCAAAGACAAGGTAATTAGCAGTTGGGAAGCATGTCTATCTACATGACCCAAGTCCGTCCTTATATAGACCTTCCCACAACCTACTTACAAATCAACTAACCATTATGAGTCACAATTGTGACTCATACACCCGCGTAACATCCCATGACTTAAACGAGTCATTACGCAATAACAATATAACTATGAGTCGCTAGCGCAACTCACGTAAAAACATAACATCATATGACCCAAAATGGGTCATTCGCGTATTAATAACATATGACTCACAACTGTGAATCATGTAAAACATCTTATGACCTCTAAACAGGTCATGCGTGCCAAATCAATAACATAAAACCATATAACAAATAAAACCCTATGACTCGTACATGAGTCATAGTGCGAAATAGCTAAGTCAGTCTAGAATCGTGACAATGTTAGACTTCTAAGAAGATAACTTCTTCCTGTTACCTATCAAATTATTTCTTTTGGTATACAAGATATCCCGTTTCAGCAAGACAATGCCCCTGCTTACAAGGCTTATAGGGTAAAGGATTGGCAGAAGAGAAACAGTATTGAAGTTGTGGAACACCCCCCTTATTTCCCTGATTTAAATCCTATTGAGCATGTATGGGTTGAGCTTAAAAAGCGATTATACCAGCAGTATCTAAGAATTAGAGATACCCTAAAAGAAAAGGAGGCTGTTAGGAAAGGGCTTGCACAAGTGTTACCCTTGGTTTGTGAGACAATTCCTTTGGAATTTTTTGAGAAGTTGTGGAAATCCATGCCTGATAGGGTAGCTGCAGTATTGGAGGCAAGGGGAGGTTATACAAAGTATTAGTTAGTATAATTTATTATTTTATTACACTAAAATATACATAGTTGGTTATTGAAAGGTAGTGGTTGAGGGTTGATCTTACACTTGTGCACGGCGTTAACAACTCCGCCATTGACAACCGTACAGGTTCCATGGCGCAACTGCAATTAAACATGTTTTAGATCACGAACACTTCTGCCGAGTAACTGTAGTTGATGTGGTTATAAAGGCATACCGTAAAAACTTGCTAAATCCAACATTGGAAATCTGCTACTGTGACAACCCTGCCGGATCTTACAGTATACTTGGTCTTATCCCATGCCAGAGCCCAGAAGGGTTATGGTTAGGCTAGTCTAGTAACTCTACCAAATGGTTACCATGTGGACTAAGCAAATTGTAATGCTTAGACTGCGAACTAGAAAGGTATACTGAGTAGGGAGGAAAAGTCTACGCTGTGAGTTCGGAAGGTTTCTGATAGCTCCGGCGCGTTACCCTACCTGTAACGGGGTCTCCCTGTGAGAAGATGGATCCCAATGATGCGGCCATACCGACGCTTTCTTCATATGCAAGTGAAGAACAAATATGTAAGAGAGAAAACCTTAACGGTAAAACTTAATATCATTAAGCCGCAGCTTTACTCAATAAGTTCTCGAGAGGATAGTTGATCGTCTTAGGAGAAGAGGTCTCGCATATACTTAAGTAGAATTATATTGCCAGCTCCTCTCTATCACTCCTAAGCTTACCACCATCGCGAGCACGCCCATCTCCTCTGGGCCTCGGACTAACATCCTTCCAAATGTTAGACAACTCTGCTAGTTGATTATCCCGCGTGAAGTGTTCATGCAGCATCCTGATACATGCATTAAGCTGCAGGAGAAAACTCTTCATATTGTTGTCCTGTCAGTGGCGAACCAACAAGTTACTGATAAGCTAGTCTAATATCGAACTCACTGTCCCATACGTATTCGTCTATGCAAGTCCTGTAGACTACGACTCATTGTATTACTACATTCTTCAAGTCTATTGTCTTCTACTGCCTTCGATACCATAGCTTGGTCTACAGACTCCTGTGATGAGGTACTTAAGCCATTGGCTTGCACAGGCGCTACCAGCAGCCATTGACATTAAGCACGTCTACCAAGACAAGACTACTACGATCTAGAGTTCGTTAATAACCTTCAGATACCTTACAGTCTTTCAGGAACATACGGGAGTCTACGGTATACCACTCATCCAAAGCCTTTCGTGGCTTCTGGTATACCATACATCCCACCTTGGTAGGCTTATAAGTATCAGTCGCGTGTGCACTCAAGAAGAACGTTTCGTGTAACCATTCGATTGCCCCACGCCCACTCATATCCTGCAAACAGCTTCTGGTCGACTGGACGGCGACAACGTATATGGTATTACACCGCCGTCTTCAATCATAGGTTCTTACTAGAAAATCAGCAACTACTCTTCAGTTGGCCCATGACGTATTGTCCGTTCATCGGGGCCAGAGTAGTGTGTGGGACCCAGATTTTCCAATGTTCGCCCAGGGCAAGATTTTCTTCGGTTCGTATCTCAAGAACGGATTACCCGATTGAGCCCAGATTCGAACCTCCTTTATAATCTTGCATAACAAACAATCCTATGACTTTTCCTGAATCTTCGCGTAACTTTTTACGCTCAAGTTAGGGTAACTCCTATCCAAATGTAGGGTAACCACTTCGCCAGGGTAGGGTAACTTTACTCCCTAAGATAGGGTAACAACCTCCCTTAAGTAGGCAAACTCGCCAGAACACTCAGAGACCTTCCGATCTTGCAGCGTAGACTTTCCCTACCTACCCAGTATACCTTTCAAGTTCGCAGTCTAAGCATTACTATTTGCTCAGTCCACATGGTAACCCTTTGGTAGAGTTACTAGACTTGCCTAACCTCAACCCTTCCGGGCTCCGGCATGGGATAGGACTAAGTCTACTGTAAGATCCAGCAAAGTCGTTACACTACCTTAGGGAGTATAATTACCCTACCTTGGCAAAGTAGTTACCCTACTTTTGGATAGGAATTACCCTACCTTGATTGTAAAAGATTACGCCAAGTTTCCGGAAAAGTCATAGGAATGTTTGTTACACGAGATCATATACGAGGTTTGAATATGGGCTCATTTGAGTAATCCGTTGTTGAGCTATGAACCAGAGAAAATCTTGCCTTAGGCGAAGATTGGAAAATCTGAATCCAACACCCCCCTCTGGCCCCAATGTACAGACAATGCGTCATGGGCCAACTGAAGGGTGGTTGATAGTTTACTAGCAAAAGCCTATGATTGAAGATGGTGGTGTAATACCATATACATTGTCGCTGTCCAGTCCATCGGAAGCTGTTCGCAGGATATGTGAGGGGGCATGGGGCGATCGAATGGTTCCACAAAAGGTTATTCTTGAGTGCATACACCACTGATACTTATAAGCCTACCGTGTGGTAGGATATAAGGTATACTGGAAGCCGGGAAGCCCTCCGGATAAGTGGTAGACCTTCAACTCTTGTAAGTTCCCGAAAGACTGTAAGATGTCTGGAGGTTGTTAGTGAACTCCAGATCACAGTAGTCTTGTCTTGGTAGATGTACTTAACGTCAATGGCTTCGGGTAGCACCTGTATGAGACAATGGCTTAAGCACCTCATCACAGGAGTCCCTAGACCAAGCTATCGTGTCGAAGACAGTAGAAGACGATAGACTTGTAGAACGTAGTAATACCATTGAGTGCTAGTCTACAGGACTTGCATTGATGAATACGTATGGGACCGTGAGTTTGATATTAGACTAGGTTATCAGTAACCTGTTAGTTCGCTACTAACAGGAAAATGATGTGAAGAGTTTTCTCCTGCAGCTGAATGCATGTATCAGGATACTGCATGAACACTTCACGCCGGATAAAGAACTAGCAGAGCCGGCTGACATTCGGTAGAATGTTAGCCCGAGGCCCAGAGGTGATGGGCGTGCTCACGATGGTGGTAAGCTTAGGAGTGATGGAGAGGAGCTGGCAATATAATTCTACTTAAGTATATGCGAGACCTCTTCTCCTAAGACGATCAAATATCCTCTTGAGAACTTACTGAGTAAAGCTGCGGCTTAACGATATTAAGTTTCACTGTTAAGGTTTCCTCTCTTACATATTTGTTCTTTACTTGCATATGAAGAAAGCTTCGGTACAGCCGCATCCTTGGGATCCATCTTCCCACAGAGAGCTTCCGTTACAGTCACTAAGCTGCGTGGCAGGGGGTTTGCGCCATATGCCATGATAGTGAGTAACAATCCATTGTGGAAATTGAACAACACGTACAGACAATATCAAGTTCAAAGACTCACAACATTTCATTATCGTGTTAGTTAAGAACCTTCTCGTAAGTCATGAAACTAGACTAATGCTAGTACCTTTATGTGACTAAAAGAGGAGTTTGTATTGTATGATCTTCATAGAAGGTGGTAAGAGCCTTATGACTAGATATTCAAGCTGTGAATTGAGTTAGCATTCAGCACATATAATCAATTTTAAACCTATGGACAAGTAGTATAAAGCAAAATAAGTAAGGTGAAGTGAAAGAAAAATATCAACTTGGAGAATAGGAAGTTCACGTTACCAAAACCTATCAAGATGCAACCAATTCGAAGCCGAAAGCTCCACCGTAGATCAAAGCCAATGCCTATTCATGTGTCGATTAAGTCAGCACGACTTGAAACCAATCACATATCCAGAAAGAACCTATAGTCAAAGTCAGAAACTACAAATCCTTACCTTCCTAGAGCAACATCAAATTCCTCTTCCTAAGTTCGACGAGTATCAACAACCAACGCAGCAAGAAGCCTCAGATCTCTACCAAATTCCTTGACAAACAATTAGTGACTGTGTAAGGAAGAAGGAGAAGATAGAAACAAGAGAAAAGAGATCACCAGTAAAGAAGGAGTCTTTAGAATATACAAGAAGAGTGCTATGGTGTTAGGCGGTAGCGTTAGCTAAGGCCAATAACCGATACTGGAGAATATATCAAGAAAGATAAATAAATAATAGCGTAGGCGACTCCATTCACTAAAATTACTAAGAGCGCGAAAGTGTATCAATTGAAGTGTAAACAATGTAATATTGATAAGATCTCTTCTCCTTTACTTGATTGAGTCTGAAGCGAAGGGAGGAACTCTTATATTTATATCCCTCATGAGTTTCCGTGGCCTCTACATCTAATACCTATACAATGTATGTACCTCCTATCTTTGATGCTCTCAATCAACCTCTGATCAACTGGTACGAACACCATTTGACCTTGAGAAATCTTCTCAATTGCTTGAACATTGTACGAGTACTGATTACCTCTTATTATTCCGATGCCAGTGGTCTACACTCGTCCGTGACAGGTTCTCTACTCATAGACTGCCAGAAAGACAACGTGGTCGACGACAACTTGTCAGTTGAGTCTAAAGTGCAAAGTGGCCAACTTAGTCTCACACCATGCAGGAAGCAACTAACGAATAGTTTTCTTCCTACTTGACACTAATCTTCGAATAGTTTCTTAACCATTCTATTCAACGTCTCATGCATATATTATTCCTTCTCGGCAACAATATCACTGCACTAATCACTGGCATCAGTATCAGTTATATTGAGCCTCATTATTCACCACTAATACCTGGCTCATAACTCCAAGTGACACTACTTGATTTGGCTCGTCCCTTTTAATTCTTGAATAGAATACTTTGCTTTATCTATAAAGATAAACTTGAATCCCACAAAAATTCACCTTCTGATTCTTGCATAAATCAGTTCTCTGTGATGCAAGCTTATCTTTATTCAATAGAATTAATCCCGCATTACGCGAAGATGTTTTGAATTAATCTAGTGTAATATTAAACATAATAAATTATGTCTGCATATTAATAATTCTGCTCTCATCGAGAGTTGAACACGTGACGTCAAGAAATATGTCACAAGGCTAGTTAACTAGCTTGTGGTTAGGCGTATGCCTAACATATGGCCAGAATTAGAAAATAGGTTATATGAAGATTTTTTGGAAAGGAGGAGGGTTGGAAGAACAGTAC
Source organism: Tuber umbilicatum (assembly GCA_003313605.1). NCBI lineage: Eukaryota > Fungi > Ascomycota > Pezizomycetes > Pezizales > Tuberaceae > Tuber > Tuber umbilicatum. Next base: position 6,060 of record QLOI01005086.1, on the reverse strand, counting down.
GGCAAGATTGGTTTTGGATCCAATCACAATTCTGGTATCGAGCAACATATCCAGACTTAAACCCAGCAATGTTTCGGTTCAGTAATTGATGGTTTGGCGGTTTCCTTGGTCACCATAAAATTAGCCTTCAATCGATCACTAAAAAAGCTCAGAAGCTTCCCGCCGATTATGAGATACTCGTGATCAACTGGCTCCACTTCAATCGCCGCAATTCCCAACCCTGGATCTCCAACTTCTGGGAAGTAGCTGTTAAGCATCCGGTCGGTCGATATGAGCTCTCGAACATCCGTAATCTAGATGAAACACCAATTCCCTTCGAATATCTGCATGGGAAAACTTACAACGTAATGGTGGAAAAGACAGTTTAGGTAAAAGAAACTAGATCCGGATGGGACAAATGCCAAGTGACTTTAGTCCTTTGTATTTTCGCAGATGGCATTCCACGAGAACCACCGATGGTAATTTTTCATGGTAAAGGTAGTACTTGACTACAAGCAGAGAAGCGGCAATACCATCCAGATGTTCTTGTTAAATTCAATCCTACGGCATATATGAATGATGTACTGTTTGAAGAATACATTACAAACCACTTACTTCCAGTTCTTGGAGGTCAACCAACTCTTTTTGCCTTGTATCTGATGGGATCCCACAAGACACCAGCAGTTCCCAACCTGCTTCATCGAAATAACATAGTTCTCTCTCTTATTCCTGGTGGATGCATGAGCCTTGTTCAACCATTGGACATATCAGTAAATAAGCCTTTCAAAGATCTAATACGGGACCATACCGATGAGCGGATCTTTGAACTAGAGTCGATGGAGGAATTTGAAAAATAGACCATAGGTGATCGCTGAGTTATGACAACATAATGCGTTGCAAGGGTATTCAACCAATTTCACCTCGAGAGGGCAGAGGTTATTCGCTGTGCTTTCCAGAACGTTGGATTATCCCTCCCAGTTGATAGCTCTTTGGATTATGAGTTAGATATTAAGCGTTTTACGGCATTAGATATAGGGAATTAGCTGCAGGATTTGGATCAACTAGCTAGAAGTGCAGAAGTGTGCAATCAAAATGATAATGATATTGAACTTGTAGATGACTAGAATATCCTATCAGTTTTCAATATTTTCATATTATTGCAGGATCTTCTGTCATTCAAAATCCACAAATCTTGGCATCATACGTGATCACCTAGCTTCTTAGTTTATGGTGCAAACCCCCTGTCAGCCAGCTTAGCACCAGATTTCCGATGGTGGATTTAGCGAGTTTTTATGGTACTAGTATTATAGGGAAGGTTCCAGCTTATTGAAGTAGTGGCTACCAATAGACTTATACATTTAGCATATGCTAAGTGTTGCCATTTTAACTGTCTTCCCATGGTATAAAGTACATGGGAGTGCCTTGTAATATGTTTCGAGATCTTAAGCCATTCTTGAGACTTGCAATTAACAATATTTGCAAATGAAATGCTTACTAGTATTATTTCCTAGGTCTTAATATAAATCATATAACCTCATACTTAATGATATTTCAGTATACTCTTCCACTCTTGCCAATACTTGGCAGACTATTAATAGACATCAGCGAAAATTAATGGACGCGCCCAGTGCATCCCGTGCATCGGGTGCACAGGGCGCTCAGAATGCTAATTGTGAATCAGGATGCAACCTGACGTCGCATTGGCACCAGGGCGCAACGGGCTTACCACCTCAATCTCAAGGCGCCACCGGGTACTCCACCATATTCCCACGGCGTAACCAGAACTCTAACATGCCAAAGGATCTACTCTTTACCTCTTTGTGATCTGATAAGTCACAGTTCAAGTTCAATTGGTCACAATAAAAATTATTCACAAGATAGTTCAATTTATTAATACACTACTAGTAATACATATCAGAACCTCGCTGCAAAAGAGGACTTTCATAATAGGTTGTAGCTCTACCAATATTGCTGGCAAGTAGACGTTCTTTACACCGTTGGAAAGCTGGCGTCGAGGGGATCTATGCTGCACACTATGCGACGCCGCGTCCAAAGGGTGCCCGAGGAATCTGGCGTCAAAGTCAGTACATGCCAGAACCTCGCCAGAACCTCGCCAGGAAAGACCACTTCCATAACAGGCTGTAGCTCTACAAGTATTGCCGGCGAGTAGATGTTCTTTACACCGTTGGAAAGCTGGCGTCGAGGAGATCTATGCTGCACAGTATGCGACGTCGCGTCCAAAGGGTGCCCGAGGCATCTGGCATCAAAGTCAGTACATGCAAGAATCTCGTCAGGAAAGACCACTTCCATAACAGGCTGTAGCTCCACCAATATTGCCGGCGAGTGGACGTTCTTCACAACGTTGGAAAGCTGGCTTCAGGTAGAACTATGCTGCAAAGTATGCAATGTCAGCCGGGCTCCCAAGGAATCTGGTGTCAAAGTCAGTACATGCCAGAACCTTGCCAGAACCTTATTAGAAAAGAGGCCTTCCATAACTGGCTGTAGCTCGTCTAATAATGTCGCCAGGGGGACGTTCTTTACGCCGTTGGCAAGCTGGCGTCAAGTAGATCCAGGAGCCTGAGTCTCAGATGTCGCGATCAAAGGGCACTCATGGAATCTGGCGTCAAAGTCAGTACATGTTATGAATGGTAGCCTGTTGTCAATGAGAGTGTGTTGTGAAGGGGAGTGTGTTGTGAGGAGGTGTGTGTTGTAAAGAGGAGTGTGTTGTGCAGGGCCCAGAGAGCGTGTTGTGAGGTTAAGCTGGGAAGAAGGGGTAATATCATAACAAAGTACCACCGCCTACTACCAAACTATGGCTATCACTCGGATTCCAGGTGGAATTTAGGTCCACCTTCGCTCTTTCGGTCATAAAGAGCCTAAAATAAAATTTACCCATGTGGATTGTGCTAAGAATCTCAATGTCATGGTAGTAGTAGTGGCATGTATCAGGGTGCCAGTAAGAGGTCCAATGAAAGTACCAGGGCTCTGAATAAGGAATTACTAGGGTGAATAGCCCGGGTATTTGGCTGGGCGCCAGGTAGATGCAACGTCGCGTCCAGGCACACTGGGTGCACTGGGCACAAAAGCGACATCGCTGGCGCCTGGGTGCAGCCGATATTTTTGCTGATGGAGGCATTGGAAGAGGTGAATATGATAAACTTGTTATCAAGGCAGTTTTATTCTATGCTCTCAAAGAGTCCAATGATAGGCCATAGTAGCTTCTAAAACTTTAAAATATTTATTTATAGAAGAAAACTAAATTTCAAGAGTGGTAAACTAAGTTAAACTTAAGCTGTTATGCTTGAAGTAGCTAGTATAGGGTCTTTTCATCTGAGCAACTTGAATCCTATATCTTTCCTAGAGGTGAGCTTTAAGTAAGTATATAATCATGTAAATTGTATCCCATTCTTGAGTTTCTGCTAACAACCAATAATGCAAGGAACCTCAGATAAGTTATTAGACTGAGCAATGCTCTGATTTGTAGTTTCTGGACTTACCAAGTACCACTTAACCTATGCATACAGACATTTACTAGTCGTAGTGACTGCATTAGGGTAGGTTGCAGACAAGCACAGTGGAGTAGTATCATATATATAGCAAGACTAACCCATATTCTATTTTTATTTTCCTCTTTTCTTCCCTGTCATCTCGTACAGCAAAATCTAGGACTACAGTTCACACTTTCTCAGGCATTAATTGACCCCTTTCTCCTTATTATTATTTTTTGCTTCTTTCTTGCCCTTTCCGTGTAGCTGTTCATTGCTAGCAAAATTCACATCAATACTGCTCCTATACCTATCATTCTTACACACTTAACATACCTTCCTCCTTTCTTACTGGCTAGGTAGTGGGAATTGAACTTGGTATCAACAAACAACATATACTACTAGACAAACACCAAGCAAGTTTCCCAACACTTACTCTACATCTGTCACTTCACCTTATCCTACAGCCTTTACACATACGGAACTAATTTCAGACAAAATCAGGTATTTTGTTATCCTAGCAGTACATCGTGAGATGGCTAACATACATCCGAACAGTCTTTCCATAATAATCATGTCCGACACAGTTACAGAATCCCTAGAAAAGCAACTTCGCGAGCTCGAAAAGGAATACCAAGATCTAACAGCAAGTTATGAGATCCAGGAACTGGGGCTTGGGGTCTGGAAAGAGAGGGCCCTACAAGCCGAGCACAATGTGAGCATCTTCAAAGATATGATGGAACAGGCAGGGAAGGAGAAGAAATCTCTAGAATCAAGAGTCAACCGTGCGAAGGAGGACCTGTCTAGCCTGGAAGGTCTACTGAATCTCGCACATCAGGATAACGCAGACCTAATCAATCAGGTCAAGAGATGTCTCGCAGAGATTACCCGTAGGCAAGACAAAATCAACGAGATTTCCAAGATGATATCTGCCCTGGCTGATACGGCAAATGCGGGAGAGTGAATGCGAGGTTATAAGGAAGTTGTCCAGGGTGAGATGGGCAAGTGCGGTCTTTCTGGAGGGGTAGCATTTTCCAATTCTTGTAACTGCAGTAGTTAAATTGCAAGTAGCTTGTACCGTGAACTCTGATGTAAGTTATTATCATCAAAGCTACTCTTGTACAGGCAAGCAAAGGGCATATAAAACCAAACATAGTGCAATCAACTTTTTCGTATGAACCCTGTGAAATAATTTAGAACCTGTGCCAACATGTCCGGCATGAAAGCTGTTGTGAGGTACCAATACACCTGGTACTTGAAACCCCTATAGATATCCCCCCCGTATGTTTGGATGCTTTTGCCTTTCTAGCTACCGGATACTCACTGGTTTACTGCTAATATCATGCTGGAACTACTCTTATATGTGGCCTGTAGGGCATCGCAATCATACCTCCTATTTCCGCCGTGGTGCCATTATAGACTCTCTATTATGTTTGAGTGGAAGACAATCGATTGTAGGTCAGACCATGTCTACCTCATACACAGTCCAGGCAGTAGTATGGATCAAAGTTATATCGAATCGGACATCTGTCCAGGAGAATGAGGATCACCGGAAGTTGAAATGATATAGAATGGAGGAGAGTGAAGGAGATATCAAGTGCTTGGCGCTGCGGGACCTCTCCTTGGTCCGGGGAGAGGGGGCATAATGACGAAAGGAGCATGATGCTTGTCGGACTATGATACCAAATTTCTGCTACACATGGTGCTTGACAGCAAAAAACGCTTACCTAACTTTTATCTTTTCGGTAAGGTAATGTGCCGTGATCACCAGTAATTTACTGTACTCGCCAAGTATCATACTGTAGGTTATTTGCTGCGAAATATCATCACACTATTGCTTCAAACTCAGTTTAGCACAGAAAATTGATCTCCTCATTCCTCAATTCCCAAATTTTGGAAGGTCCTATATCTAAACCGCTCCCCCCTCTATTTATTCAGACTGGTTTCAGAATCGTAATTTAGGAATATCTTATCCAGATCCCAGCGCAACATATTGCCAAAGCCGCTTCCAAATAGCCTCCAGATTCCAAAGGAAAGTCCTCCGATAGAGTAACAATAATTTGAATACTTGACGATTCATAAAGTATTCGGATACCTTAGGCCCTAAGGCGCGGATATTGGGGTATATCTTAGCACCCAGGCATCTAAATACTTTATGAATCGTCAAGTGTTATCATATTCGATGTAAAAGAAGATCAGGATTTTCTCAAAGCACTAGCGCTAACCACTGTTTTATATTGCTCTCCTTGATCTTTCGGAAATCCTGATCCGAAAGGAAAATCCTAGGTCATCCTCGAATACAAAACACTACAGGACATAAAGGATTACAAGTCCGCACATCACTCCAGCAGTTCACCCATCATGTCTGGTATGCAGCACACCCGGGGGCTCCGGTGCTTCCCCTTCGCAGTCCATCCCCGACACAAATCCGCACTACCCTCTCTCTGGAAATCCCGTGCGGGGTGGATATACCCGGAAATCCGCCCCTCTTGGGCTATGCGTGCTTTGTTCCGGAAAGCCTTGTATCGTCACCTCGTCAAAACCTCCCGTATGTATCATCGGGGTCGGCGAGCTTTGAGGTATCATACCGAGTGTG
>QLOI01005084.1:0-14097 GCA_003313605.1 Tuber umbilicatum | reverse complement strand
TGTCACCTTAGGTGTCCGGCTTCAACTCGGCCGCGCGAGTACTGTCTCGACGTTTGTGGTTTGTGCGAGCGGCAAGATTTGGGTGCTCATCTCTAAGGATCTAAGGATCACACATACGGGGTACCGGTTGCGACAAATACCCATCAACTATCTCTGCCGCTTCATCTCCCACCGAATACGTCTATTAATTATGGCTTCGAAAAGGCGGGAAGTAAGTTTCCTTCTCCCTTTCCCATGCCTGTTTTTAATCGCTAATTCAAAATTTCTAGCATTCGGTTTCCCCAGGTACGTATACCTACCACGAGATGTGAACCCAAAGAAAGGCGGATCAGGAACTAGTTCCTGATCATTCAAGGCTGATCACCTGGCCGTGCCGGGCTTCAAATTCGGTTTTAGGCAGGACGACCTCTTCGGTCTTGTCGCTGCCTAAAGGTGATCACCGAGCCGCGATACCAGTGTTGAGGCATCAGGTGACTTCCTCGGTCTACTGGTGTTAAGGCTCTTCGCCCACTCAATGCTGGTCCCATCAGGACACAAGTGACCTCTTCGGTCACCGATGTTCTGATGGGAATTGAACTTGAACTAATCCTATCTTCCTTAATTTGCTAGGGCAACGACGGGTCTTGTATGAAACGCTGGCGTGACGAAATTCGTGGTCGACCATCTGTAGCACCGGAGTCAAGAACTCGAGCGGTTTCGAGATCGTCGCCGGAAACAACAATGGACATTTGGTCATTAACGCAAACAGGGATGGAAAGTTTAAGAAAGGACAACCTAAGAATCGAGAGGCTACGAAAGGACAACTTGGGAGAGCCCGGGGACAGTCTAAGAAGGGACAATCCAGGAAAGGGCAGTCCAAGAATGGGGGGTTGACAAGAGGCCCCATGATAAGGTTTGCGTGCCCATTCTCATCGATATTAAAATTTTAACAAGGTTAGACTCGTTCATTCTCGGGAAATACCGTATGAGACACTACCGGTATGCTTGCTGTGTGTCAGAAGGCTATATTAATCCGGCACAAAAGTACTTGTAGTTACAAGTACCGTGCTTGCAAAAGTGGTTTTCAGCATCAGATTCTGGAGATGACTCCTCGCTGGTGCGGGTGCTCCAGTCCTGATATCAGCCGGAGTCCAGTACTGATAACGTATGCTCTTGAACTTAGGCAGCTGCGTCTGATACAGTGTGAGGATGTGGGGGCCTTGGGTAATGTGATGGGTGTTGGTACAGCGCGGCGGTTAGAGGGTCCAGGCTTTGTATCATAGAGGATCCCAAACCGGTGTAGTGTTTCAATCTCGTACTATTCATTGGCCCGTTTGGAGATGGGTGAGTCAACAAAGAGGGAAAAAGAGCATATGTCTATACAAACCATCCAGGTATTTGAAAGAAGTAAACCCAAATCGTTTTCCATACAGTAATCCTCCCCTTTGTGGATATAGGCACCCCACATTTTCCTGTCAGATTCTATCGCCTCGATACAGAAAAACACAAGTGTGAATATCACATGAACCACCGCCACACGCACAAAAGCTGAGAAGAGCAAACAGCACATTCATCATAGAACTTGATATTACCACTTTTGAGTTATGGGAACCGTGATAGGGAAAACAAAAACGCGCTTGAAGTTATAGCTGCGATAACAAGGAAACGAGGTACCGAGTCGCGATAGCCTTGGACCTAAGTAGTTTGTTTTCCAGCGAACCTTTGCAACACCTCCTCAAACGCAATTTCACTGTAGTCCGTTCCCTGAATCTCTGATGCGACACCGGTGAGCGCACGGCGCAAAGCGTCCTTGGAGGAAGCACAGAGCATTTTGTTCTAACACTTGGGATTAGCTCTCTGTCGGGGCGCAGGGTAGTGATGGTGATTCCTTGCCTTGACTGAAGCATTATCAGGGGACCAAGTGATGAGAATAATCTTGTTCCTGTAAATAAAAAAATTAGTATCAAGCTGTATAACCAAAGATGATGTTGGAGGGGTATAGGATAGGAGCAACATAGATGGACGGCAGGAATCCGTAAACGGCTAGCAGTCCAGGAATAATAGCAGTTATGATAGAACGAAGCGAAAAAAGAGATTCCAAGATTTTGTGGGTGGAAAATGTTAAGCCTTACCTTGTTCCTTCACCATTAGGAAGGTCATAAGTAAAATCGTAAACTGCATATCTGCACTCGCTTTGCGGTAGTCCATCGGTAAAACCCTCGTATTGTTCCTTGGGTGTTTTTGTGGCATCCTTTAGGACTTTGCCCTCCAACTCGATTTCCTTGTTATCTTGGGTAAATTTGTAGACAACGTAGGCATGCTTCTTCCCGAGTTTGAGTTCATCGAAGGCCTCAACAACACCCTTCGCAAGGCCGATTCTACAAAGCTTAGTATAAGGAGAATTCTCTGGTGGTAAGGAAACGTTTGATGAAAGATTAAGCAGGGATGATAAGATATGGGGGAATCTACCCTGAACGAGACTGGTAAGATAAGAGTTAGCAGCAGTACAGTCATAGTGGCTAGATACAAATCCGAGGCCATGGGGCACAAATAAACCTACCATTATGAACGAGTAGGTAAGGACTCGGAAGTTTGTTCTATTGGAGAAATGGTTAGTAATGCGGGGTATGGAGAGTGGGAGCTATAGAAGTGAAGGGATGAACGGAATAGTGGAAGCACTCAAGAAAGTAAAAACATACTTATTCTAGGATGGAGGGGAGGTTGATAAAACTTTGGTTCTCTGGGATGTTTGTTTGGAGAGCGAGGGAGAGATTTAGGGGAAGTAGGAGAAAGAGAGGAAGTGAGGAAGTGAGATGCTGGAGGGGTTACGACTACCGGCTGGCTAGCTGATTGACAGGGAACGTCAACAGACAGCCAGCAACAGCAACCCACTTTCCTTTCTTTGTCACCAATTCTTAGGGCTCTACAATCTGACCCCCGCTCTTGGGAAACAATAAGATTGTTCTTCTACTGCCCACAACCAAGGTCCTCGCCGGGCAATCAAATTATTTCGTATGATACCCCGAGGCATTGTGCCAAGACTTTCCAGACGTTTCTCTCCATCTCGGGCTTTTTTTTTCCCTTGTCAACGGTTCCCAGAGAACATAAATTCCGCCTCCCCCAACTTTCACTCCCCCGCAATTGAGTTTGTTTCGTCTGTCCTTAGAAACTTCATTATTTTCCTAGAATCCAATATCGTTCCAGCTACAATTGAACATGCAGAGAGCACTTTCTTCCACCACTAGGGTCCGTCCCTCTTTCTCTAACATGAGGCCCTTGGCTCTTGCTTCAAATCTTGCGTCAAGTCATCAGCAATCCCGGGCATACTCTCACAAGGTAAGTGTACCTATGCTTATTCAATGGGCAGGTCAATTGCATCAATTTTGATAATTTAATGATATTGAATGCAAATGACGGAAAGCTGAAACATGAAAATCTTTTACATAGGAATTGAAATTTGGTGTTGAAGGAAGGCAATCACTACTTGCTGGCGTGGATATGCTCGCAAAAGCTGTGGCTGTCACTCTGGGCCCTAAGGGAAGAAGTGTTCTGATTGAATCACCATACGGAAGTCCCAAGATCACGAAAGGTAAATTCTAGTGTTCACTCAAAATCATTGGGCCCAACGCTAACCACACTTTTTCATATAGATGGTGTAACGGTGGCAAAGTATACGAATCAGCTGAATTTATTATTTTGGATATGGGAAGTGACTAACCTTGACGTCGTTGTAGGGCCATTACACTGAAAGATAAATTCGAGAACTTGGGTGCTCGTTTGCTTCAGGATGTCGCGTCTAAGACAAACGAGGTTGCCGGAGACGGTACTACTACCGCTACGGTTCTTGCTCGTGCTATCTTCACTGAGACTGTCAAGAACGTTGCCGCTGGTTGCAATCCTATGGATCTTCGCCGCGGAACACAAGCGGCCGTTGAGGCCGTTGTTGAATATATTCAGAAGAATAAACGAAATATCACCACCTCGGAGGAAATCGCCCAAGTCGCAACTATTTCTGCAAATGGTGATCAACATATTGGAAACTTGATTGCTCAGGCTATGGAACGGGTTGGGAAGGAGGGTGTTATTACTGTTAAGGAGGGAAAGACCATTGAGGATGAATTGGAAGTTACGGAGGGAATGAAATTCGATAGAGGATATGTTTCACCCTATTTCATTACCGACACCAAGACTCAGAAGGTTGAGTACGAAAAGCCTTTAATTCTTCTAAGTGAAAAGAAGATTTCTGCTGTTCAGGACATTATCCCAGCCCTAGAGGCTTCCACCACATTGCGTCGCCCTCTTGTTATCATTGCCGAAGATATCGACGGCGAGGCTCTTGCCGTATGTATCCTTAACAAGCTCCGTGGCCAACTCCAGGTCGCTGCTGTCAAGGCACCCGGTTTCGGCGACAACCGCAAGTCCATTCTTGGGGATATCGGCGTTCTGACCAATGCAACTGTTTTTACTGATGAATTGGATGTCAAACTCGAGAAGCTTATTCCTGACATGCTTGGTAGCACTGGCTCAATCACCATTACTAAGGAGGATACTATCATTCTCAATGGCGAAGGTTCTAAGGATGCTATCACACAGCGTTGTGAACAAATCCGTGGCGCTGCGAACGACTCCACTACTTCTGAGTATGAGAAGGAGAAGCTCCAGGAGCGCCTTGCAAAGCTTTCAGGTGGTGTCGCTGTTATCAAGGTTGGTGGAGCTTCAGAGGTTGAAGTTGGAGAGAAGAAAGACCGATTTGTCGACGCTCTCAATGCCACCCGTGCTGCCGTTGAGGAAGGGATCCTTCCTGGAGGTGGTACTGCTCTGCTGAAGGCATCCACAAACGCACTAGGTAATGTCAGGGTCAACAACTTTGATCAGCAACTCGGTCTCTCCATTGTCAAGTCAGCGATCACCCGCCCTGCACGCACCATCGTTGAGAACGCAGGAGGTGAGGGATCTGTGGTTGTTGGGAAACTTACCGAGGAGCATGGTGGAGACTTCAATATGGGTTACGATTCCTCCAAGGGCGAATATGTTAACATGATTGAGGCTGGTATTGTGGACCCGCTGAAGGTTGTCAGAACTGCTCTCAGTGACGCTTCCGGCGTTGCCAGTCTTCTTGGTACTACCGAATGCACAATCGTCGATGCTCCGGAGGAGAAGGGACCCCCAGGTGGAGGCATGGGAGGCGGTATGGGAGGAATGGGAGGAATGGGAGGAATGGGGGGTTTCTAGGTGTGAAGAAGCGTTGGAAATACTGGAGTGCAACTTTAAAAACTAATGCGTAGTTATGTATCATTGAGTGAATGCTTTTACCCTCTTATCTTTCTTCATACATGGCTCTGGGTCTTTTCTGAGATTATCCTTCCTCACTCTCTCCGCTCACATTTGTTTCTTTACTGTTAACCAAAAAGCATTTATCTTTGTCTCTTTTCTTCCTTTCATCATATGTATATCATTACTCCCAAAGTGCCGCGCAGGTAGGCAGTATTGTATATACGGACAGGCAATGGAATGAGACCGAGCACCTAGAACAATGATTGCCATTACTCTGATTTAATATTGGAGGGGCAGTTCGGTCACTTGTGGCATGGTAAAAGACCGATTTAGAGTCGGAAACGCCGATATAGCATACGAGTGGGTACGTACGATAGTAAGTCAAATAGACAGTGGAAGTTAGAGTAGAAGTTTAGAATCACTAGAGAATTGGTTGTGATCCTTTATATTCTTTCTGGAGTCCTGATCCTGCCCACTGTTCTTTTCCCTTCGGGGGAGGTATTGCTTCGCTTGCTTACAGCTGGGCCTCCTTTGCTCCTCTCAATGAAGCACCAGTAATACACTCGAGTACTTTGGCCGGAGATACTTGCTCTTTCCAAAAGTATTCGGAAATATTGGTGTTTCCTGGACCTGGCTATGCCCAACTTTCCTCCCGTGAGTTCAAGGACTTGAGGATCCCTGAGACCCGTGCTCAAACATGCACTTTGCCCAGGGGGCAATTTCCCAAAGAAGGGAGTGGACAAACGTCATAGAAATATGACTGAAGGAGTAACACTGGCCCCCGGACACAATTTCGGCGTTTTTAAGGGGTATCCCACAATATTCTGGGGATAATCTGAGTATCTTTTTTTTTGTCGCATTACCCCCACAGAAATCGTTTATTTTCTGCTTGTTTATGCTCGCTGGTATATACTGCGCGGCTAGAACACCGGCACAGTACTCATGAGGAGGTACAGTACCGGTATTTGACGGTCTCCAGCTGCCCATTTCTGTTACCGGTGGTCCACCATTGGGACGACTTCACTAAGTACTGGTGCACGTACGGGGGACCACGTCAGGAGTAAACACAGTCTCTGGGATTTTCCCCCACTTGACTGATATTTGCTCCTTATGCCCAATGAGCTTTCTCTACCTTAGTTGCGCCTTGATGAATAGCTCACTGGTAGGGGGGTGCTCAGCTTGGTGGAGACATCAGCGGTTACTGGAGGTATCGGTCGCACAAAGTTCCGGTGGAATGGTTGGGTGACCCTAAATGAGATCGTACTCGAGTACAGTACCAGGCTATACAATTAATGCATGCGATACGGTGCTTGTATGGCAACCAACCGTTTTTCTTCAGTTCTTAGGAATTCACTTAGCCAATGCCTCCCAGCAGATTATCCTCCGGGACATTCAGAACAGCGAGATCAGAAGATGTCTCAACTTTTTAGTGGCAACATCAACTCTTTCAATGTATCGAATAACTTTACTGTGGCCAATCAGAGATCTGAGATCCTGGCCTGGTTGTCCCCGCTTGAGCCCCGCATACGGCATCAGGACGTTCGAACCTGCCGGGTCGACGATGTGGGAGACTGGCTCCTACAAACCGACCAATTTAGGAGTTGGTATGATGTCACTGGCCACGATGAATCTGATAAAGCGGTATTATTTTGTTACGGTAATCCTGGGGTTGGTAAGACTTATATGAGGTGAGAGACGATCCCCTGGTAATAAATGAAGGAAATGCGTGCTCACAAGCCATGGCATTAGCTCCCTGGTGATAGATACCTTGTGTGATCGGACCAGGGGGCAAAATGTTGCAGTAGCCTGCTTCTACTGCGACTTCACGGCCCGGAAGGAGCAGTCTCCAACAAATATGTTAGGTGCCGTGCTGAAGCAGGTTGTCAACGGATTGAAAGATATACCCGAAGGAATAGTACAGGCCTTTGAAGACCAGAAACAGGTCATTGGCGGCCGGGGACTGCTACTTTCTGAGATTGTCAAAATGTTGCAGACTATCTCAAGCTCACAACGTACCTTTATATGCGTTGACGCTCTAGACGAATGTGTGCCGGAGTATCGGGTCAAGCTCCTTGGTTCACTCAGAGACGTTCTCCAGAAATCCCCAAGCATCCGGATATTCCTGACCGGGAGACCTCATATTCGGAACGAGATCGAAAGGCGTCTTGGTGGAAGAACATTGAGTTTATCCATAAGCCCTCACGAAGGCGATATTGTCAGATATCTCCACGCCAGGCTTGAGGAGGACACAACCTCCGAAGCTATGGATGACAGTCTGGAAGCAGATATCTTGAAGAGTGTTCCCGAAAGCGTTTCAGAAATGCACGTAAGAGAATCAAGACGGGGAAGCCATTCAAATCACCTGCTGACAGACATATAATTAGCTTTCTCCTGGTTTCCCTAAAGATCGAAGAAATCCTTCGAGAAACAACCATCTATCGCAGGCGAAAAAAGCTCAGCGCAATTGCGGGTGCCCTGGGGTTGGGAGATGCATACAGTGCGACTCTGGGACGGATAAAAGCGCAGGGTGGGGAGAAATCAAGACTCGGGATGGCGGCTCTAATGTGGATCTCCCACTCGCAACGGCCGTTGCATGTGGATGAACTCTGTCACGCGCTTGCAGTCGAGATAGGATCGACAGATCTCAACGTTGACAATATTCCTTCGATAATGACAGTATTGGGTTGCTGTCAGGGACTTATCGTCCTGGATAAGGAATCTTCGACTATCCGGCTGATCCATTTCACCCTCCAAGAATATCTTTCCGGTTGTCCCGAGCTTTTTGATAGTGCTCACTCGACCATCGCAGAGGTCTGCTTAACCTATTTGAATTCTCGCCAGGTTAACGCCCTTTCGCTCGAGGCTTCTCATGATCTCCAAGATACACCCCTTCTCGAATATTCTTCTATATATTGGGGAACCCACGCAAAAATGAAACTCTCGGATTGTGCGAAATCGCTTGCGCTGGAGCTCTTTAGCCAATATGACAAACACATATCAGTTAACGTGCTTTTGGAGATGGTCGAGCGTACTTTCCATGTCCGAAATGAGCAGCCTCTGTTTACCGGACTGCACTGCGCATCCTTCTTTGGAATTGTCGAGATTGCAACTACTTTAATAGAAATGCGGGGTTGTAATATCAACCAGGGAGATTTTACGGGTGCTACACCGCTGGTATGGGCTGCTCGGAATGGTCATGAGGGAGTGGTGAAGCTGCTACTAGAGCGTGAAGATGTCAGCCCCGATGAGCCAAACGAAGAGGGCCGAATACCGCTCGCGTGGGCTGCTCGAGAGGGCCATGAAGGAGTGGTGAAACTGCTACTAGGGCGGGAAGGTGTTAACCCCGATACCCCAGACAAATTCTACGGTCAAACACCACTTTCGTGGGCTGCCGAGAAAGGGCATGTGGAAGTTATTAATCTGCTACTGGGGCGGGAAGATGTTAATCCCAACAAACCAGACGAAGAAGGCCGGACACCACTCTCGTGGGCTGCTGGGAATGGTCACGAGGAAGCTGTGAAGCTGCTGCTGGGATGGGGAGGTATCAGCCCCGATAAGCCAGACGAAGAAGACTGCACCCCACTTTTATGGGCTACGCGAAGAGGCCATGAGGAGGTGGTGAGGTTACTGATAAAACGGGAAGATGTCGACCCCGACAAACCAAACGCAGACGGCCAAACACCACTCTCGTCAGCTGCTCGAAAAGGTTATGTGGGAGTAGCGAAGCTGATACTCAGTCGGGAAGATGTCAACCCCAATAGGCCAGATAACGACGGTCGAACACCACTCTTGTAGGCTGCTCGGGAGGGCAATGAGGGACGGCGGAGGTGCTACTCAATCGGGAAGATATCAGTCCCAATAAGCCAGACGGAAGAGAACAAACGGCACTGCTGTGGGCTGCCCGGAGTGGTCGTGTGGAAGTAGTAAAGCTGCTACTAGAATGGGAAGATATCAGCCCGGACAAGCCGGACAAACAAGGCCGAACAGCATTCACATGGGCTGCCATGGGAAAACACAGCGAAGTACTAGACCTACTACACGCCCGGGGGCCCACACCCCCAACGCAATTTAGGCACAACATTTCCTCCCGTCTCCCCAAATATGGATATCCGTAAGAAGCCTCATCCATGGATAGGCAAACCTATTACCACAGCTATTGTTCCTCCTCCCCTTTCTTTTCCTCCTGATTTCTGTTCAACCTCCTGATGCGGGGCACGGATCACGCTACTATCTCATGGACATCGCCATCATACACACACCCTTTCCCAGCTTCGCTAGTCCTGAAAACTTGAGTTTTGGAGTCATCTTTGGACGTGGTTGTTGAGAGTAAGGGAGGAAATTCCATGTATACGCCCTTCTCAACCACACGACCCCAAAGCCACTAGATTCGACTATTCAATGCCATCTCCATTGAATAATTCGGGCACTGCCAAAAAAGCCAAGTGCGATAACCTATATGAACCCAGACGACTTGTTTAGTGGACGAGATGGTGCTGTAAGACACGGGTACTATAATATCGTTGTCCCTAGGGGCCTGCCACGCGAGTACTTTACGGACACACAGGAATGGCTTGCCGCATCTACCTATATACCCCTCTTACCTCCTTCCCCTCTTCTTTTTTCTTTTTACCCTAGCGGGGCTTGCTATTTTTGCGAGTGAGGACCTATGAATATGTTCTCGAGGTTCGGCGTTATTTCGATGTGGGGGGAGTGATGCCATTATAACTAGCTGGAAGGTCTAACTCACGGCGAGATCTCTTATCGTATCTATAACAACCTGGGCTTTTTTTCTTCTAGTTACAAGTTCTCTAGCTTGCCTCATTCCTCATGTTCTTTAAACTCCCTTCTTTCCTTCCCTCGTTTTCTCCCATATATAATAGACCACAATACTATATAGTTAGCTAGAGGGACCTAAATACCGAGGTTCCTAGCGAGGCTAAAAGCAACAACTAGACAATAGGATTACTTGGTGAATACCTACACAAAATTTATTTCTTCCCATCATAAGAGACTTTCAGACTCCGTCGGATATACCAACCCGGCCCGAACCCCAATTCGCAGAGTTTCAACACTCAATCTTAACAGTGCCCAAGCAACAGTATCGTGGCTTCACCTCACCAACCACACCGCCCATAACCCGCTCTCCGAACCGCTCCTAACCATCGATGACCGGGGCAGGTTAGCAACTAAACAGCGCAGCAATGGAGCGAACGGAATATGAGAGCACAGCACTTGACCGGTGCGGGAATGGCTGGGTAGTATGGTACCCGCAAAACTTTGCCCTCAAGCTAGTCTATCTTCACCAAGACCAAACTAACTGTAGACAGGTGTATAAGTAAAATATAATCAAAGTATCCTGACCGCCACACCTACCCTCCACACACCCGTGATGACAAAGGAAATTTTTGTCTAGAGAATCCTCCCCGTAAATCATTAAAGTGCTATCCATACCCACCCGACACACACTCACAAGGCTCCCGTATCCTCCGGAATCAACAAGCGCTGACATCGACGAGACTATCGGAGTTTCGGACGTTCCCTGTTCCCGTAACATCACCACTAGCTGGTTCTTCCGCCCTGTGCTCAAATATGGCCGCTTGTATGATATAATACCCCCTTGCGCCACCCTCCCCATACTGAGCGAACGCGCGTAAACGCCGGGCGTGGAGACCGGAGCGACGCAGTGTTCGTGAAGGGCCATTCCTCGTATCCCAAGATGGAGGTGGAGTTGGTCGGTCGACTTTTACGGATATTCGCTGGAACGAATGGTAATGGGGAGTGCTCGTAACTGGTGTTTGTAAATCGCGCACGGTATCCATGGGTCGGCATATATGGTGGCAGTTCTGATAGACTATCCTGCGGTGGCTCTTCAATCTACGGTGCTATATACAGTACCATTTCCACTCTCTGGTCAAGGTCTCACATGCCGTCTACGCCCACACTGAGGGCGGTCTCGGGAGAAGGAATTAAAAGATATGCTCCTAAGTTAAGCGGAAACTCCCATTACTACTATACAAGTACAAAGCACTAGACTACAATACAAACTAGCAAACACCGTATACAAGAAAGGAGGAAAGAAAGAGTACAAGAAAAATAAATAAACCTAGTATACAGTACTCAAACTATACTACTACCACTACCTCACGAACATTCATCGTCCCCATCATCTATACTCCTAACCCCCCCCTCAAACACCTCAATCCCAACCTCCTCCCCAGCCAGCGCTCTATTAGAATAAGCAACCCTCAAGCCCCTTCTCCACTCCCCAGTTTCTGCATCTTCGCTCTTACGGATGACAATCCTCGTAGTCAGCAAATTCGCCCACACGAGCCCCAAAGCAGGTACCTTCGCGCCGCCTTCCAGCCCCTCATCACACCCTGTAAACCACCTCGACTGGAAGTCTAAGCTCATGATATCTTCGTCATCATCATCTCCGTCCCGCGCCGAGGACAAGGGGGTGCGAGAACTAGCAGAAGGCGTAAATTTATCCGAAACCTGGTTCGATACTACGACGGCTAGGTTGTGGGTTATGGCTAGGTGTCTCAAGGTCGCTGCCAATCTCACCATTTCTTTCCCTCGTTGCGCCATTTGGCTGCCGCCGCGGGCACCCGCGCTGGGCGCCCCCGTCGAGGATGACGACGGGGATGAAGTAGGTGTAGAAGTGTCGCTCGATCTCAACTTCTTATTCCTGTTCATCGGTCGCTCGAATTCCGCCCTAAAGTTCGCCGCTATGGAGTCGATTACCACCAAGCCTACATCGAACTTCTGCACGAGCACCGGGAGCTGATAGCGGATGATATGCTCCTGTGTTTCCAGATCCGAGCAGACGATCGAAAAGACCTTATCCGTCGTGGGCTGTTCGCTCGCGGGCAGGTCACGGGAGATGTACTTCTTCAGCTGGATCAGACGCAGGGTCGAGAGTGGGGCTTCGGTGGAGATGTAGACCGCTGGTCTACCCAGACCACCGCGGGATAGGGGCAGTTGCACGGTGAGGGTTAAGAGGAGGAGTAATTGTGTTTTCCCGCACCCGCTTTCACCGACGAACTCGGTGATGGCTTGCGTTGGGATTTTGTTCAGGAGCCTGTCCAGGGTTGGCGAGAGGGTTGTTATTGTGCGGGGCGGCGGAAGCGAAGATAGCCGTGAAATGTCTGCGTGTATGTGCTCTACTAGACTTCTCTGCAGGCTTTTGAGTTCCAGGAGTGAGGTGTTTAGCTGGGGTGGGAGGCGGCGGGAAATTGAAATTGGGTCGAGGGCTAGGAGGTCTGCGGTGGTTAATCTGGCATCCCCAATGAAGTTGAGGAGGTTTGATACCGGAGGCGTGAGGGGGAATGTAGGGAAGAGGGTTAGGAGATCGGACATTGCTATTATTACCGTCGAGGCAAAGTAAGAGGAGTAGATATATAGACTATTGTAGAGAATACGAACGGATGACAGATGGAGGAAGAGAGAGATCGTTTGATAGCGACCTAACGTACTAAGTATAAGGCTATAAGCTATACTCGTAGCGAATCCGGGCAATAATTAATTTTGGGCCTGGGAGACGCGCCTTGGTAGCATATGATAGGTGCGCGCGTTGCGTCATTACATGTAGTCACGCTGACTCATGTTTAGTGCTTTGACGGTCTTCCCCCTGCAAACAGCTTCTTTTTCTACCGATGTCTTTGTATTATAGAATGCTCGAGTGTACAAATCCTTTCAACCCCTCCACCCCCTTTCACCACCACAACAATCCCCTACTTTCCCTCACCTCCCTCAATACAGGGAAGAAAAAGGGAAAAACGCCATCACGATGCCGAAAGCACCCTCTGCCCGCCGAAAGCTCACCGCTAACCAAACCCCCCGCAAACGTCCCGCTTCTAGAAAACCCCCCCCTCCTCGTCCCAAGAAGGCGATCACAATCTACAACCCGAAAAAGCACTCCCTCGCCGCCCTCCCCTACCACGTCTTAACCACAATCCTCCACTACGCCGCGTTGACACCCAACTCTCTATTCCCGGACACGGCCTTCCTGCTGAGAACCCTAACCCTCTGTCGCACACTCTACGAGCCGACGCTCGCAGTGCTGTATCATACCCCTCCGACGAATACACTTCCCCGTGCCCACCGCTTATTGCATGCGTTACGGGAGCGGGCGCACGTTCGACCCCTTGTTAAAACCCTCATAGTTGACATCGAGCCACTGCTAGTGACCCGTGCGGCGCCATGGGGAGCTTGGGATATCTGCGAGTTCCTGAGTCTCGCGAGCGGTGTACACGAGGTGGATATTCGCCATACGAGGGCATCTAGTGCGAGGGCTTTTACGAAGGGGAGGAATTGGCAGTACCCGAGTGAGCTATGGAACGTTCTCGACGAGGTCGGAGCGCTATTGCATGAGTGGACGTGGCGCGGGGAATTCATGGAAAGGGTTGATCTTGATGAATTGAAGAGGGTGCATTCTCTCCGGCCTTTTTTGGGGCTGCGGAGGGTGGGACTGGTCGGCATTGAGAGCAACGATGAAGGTGCGACGGCAGGGGATCTGTCAAGGGAGGAGGGCTGCGCGGAAGTGTTGGCATTGTTGGGGGCGTTGAAGGAGGTGACCTTTGAAGACTGTTCTGTTGTCAACGAACACTTCTTCTCAGAGATCATCACCAGAGCACCAGGGGCCAGATTGGCGAAGCTATCATTCACGAGTTGCCCCCGCCTCACCTCCTCGGAAGACAACCTCCCCTCTCTCCTCCAATCTCCCCTGTGCAGCACAACCCTCATATCCCTAACCATCACCAACTCCCCGTCCTGCAACCTCTCCTTCACCCTCTCCCTTCCACCTACCCTCCAAACCCTCTCCTACACCGCCTCACCAACACC
>QLOI01005083.1:8958-21705 GCA_003313605.1 Tuber umbilicatum | reverse complement strand
ACTATACTCCCTAAGGTAGGGTAACTACCTGCCTTAGGTAGGGTAACTCGCCGGAACTCTCGGAGTCCTTCCGAACTCGCAGCGTAGACTTCCCTACCTACCTGGTATACCTTTTCTCGTTCGCAGTCTAAGCATTACCATTTGCTTAGTCCACATGGTAACCCTTTGATAGAGTTTCCTGACTAGCCTAACCGTAACCCTTCCGGGCTCCGGCATGGGATAAGACTAAGTCTACTGTAAGATCCAGCAGGGTCGTTACACTTTCGACTGGTGGAGTATCGCGCACCCTCAGGGAGAAGACCTTATGATAGCTAAATGACCAGAAGCAGGGAAAGTACTCAGGGTCTCCAAGTGTTCGCACTCAGGTTGATAAGATAAAACGTTGCGGAGATACTTAGTTAGTATAGGTATTAGATGTACTGGCCACGGAAACTCACGCGGGATATAATTATAAGAGTTCCTTCCCAGCTATTACACAAGCAGCAATAGAGAAGAGATCTTATCAATATAACAAGTTATTATCTACACTTCATACTCTTAGTAGTCTTAGCGAACAGAGTTTTAGCGACTACAATTACGAAGCCTTCCTGACATTACTCCGTTATTGAATACGTTAATGCTTAACCATAGTCTACCAAGCTGTAACGACCCTGCTGGATCTTACAGTAGACTTAGTCTCATCCCATACAGGAGCCCGGAAGGGTTACGGTTATGCTGGTCTAGTAACTCTACCGAAGGGTTACCATGTGGACTAAGCAAATGGTAATACTTAAACTGCGAACTAGAAAGATATACCGGGTGGGTAGGAAAAGTCTATGCTGCGAGTTCGGAAGGTCTCTGAGAGCTCCAGCGAGTTACCCTACCTTAGAGAGTATAGCTACCCTACCTTGGCAAAGTGGTTACCCTACCTTTGGATAGGAGTTACCCTACCTTGAGCGTAAAAGGTTACGCAAAGTTTCGGGAAAAGTCATAGCAATCTTTGTTACGCAAGATTATATAGGAGGTTCGAATATGGGCTCAATCAGGTAATCGGTTGTTGAGCTACGAACTAGAGAAAATCTCACCTTGGGCGAATGTTGGAAAATCTCAGTCCACCACCCCCCTCTGTCCCCAATGTACAGATAACGCGCCATGGACCAACTGAAGGGTAGTTGCTGGTTTACTAGTAAAAGTCTATGATTGAAGATGGTGGCGTAATACCGTATACGTTGTCGCCGTCCATCTGACGGGAAGCGGTTTGCAGGATATATGAGTGGGCATGAGGCGATCCAATGGTTACACGAGAGGTTATTCTTGAGTGCATACGCCACTGATACTTATAAGCCTACCATGGTGGGTATGTAAGGTATACCGGAAGCCTGTGAGGCCTCCAGTTAAGTAGTAGACCTTCAACTCCCGTATATCTCCGAAAGACTGTAAGATGTCTGGAGGTTGTTAGCGAGCTCTAGATCATAGTAGTCTTGTCTTGACTGATGTGTTTAACGTCAGTGGCTGCAGGTAGCACCCGTACAAGCTAATGGCTAAGGTACCGCATCACGGGAGTCCGTAGACCAAGCTATCGTGTCGAAGACAGTAGAAGATGATAGACTTGCAGAACGTAATGGTACCATCGAGTGGTAATCTACGGGACTTGCATAGACGAATATGTATGGGACAGTGAGTTCGATATTAGACTAGCTTATCGGTAACCTGCTAGTTCGCTACTAACAGGACTACGATGTGAAGAGTTTTCTCCTGCAGTTGAATGCATGTATCAAAATACTGCATGAACACTTCATGTCGGATAATGAACTAGCAAAGCAGGCTAACATTCGGTAGAATGTTAGCCCGAGGCCCAGAGGAGATGGGCATGCTCGCGATGGTGGTGATCTTAGGAGTGATGGAGAGGAGCTAGCAATATAATTCTACTTAAGTATATGCAAGACCTCTTCTTCTAAGATGATCAACTACCCTCTCGAGAACTTATTTGAGTAAAGTTGCGGCTTACGATATTAAGTTTCACCGTTAAGGTTTTCTCTCTTACATATTTGTTCTTCATTTTGCGTACGAGGAAAGCTTCAGTACAGCCACATCCTTGGGATCCATCTTCACACAGGGAGCCTCCGTTACACAAGCTCTGAGTTGATTACCTGTAACAGACCACCAATCTTTTTACCTGTATAAAAATGTGCAGCAAGTATTATAGCTGGAGGTTGCTTATGTGGGATTTTTTTGTAACCCTTTTCATATTTCTTTTTTTCCCTTTTCTTTTAATGTAGATCTTCTGTGTGATTCTACTGTCTGTTGGCTGCTAAGCTACCTACACCTGTTGTGCAAACTTATTCTTGTACCTACTATAGGTCTAGCACCATACCAAGTCAACGGTATTTTATCAACTTCGAGTTAGGCCCTTGTCTGCAAACCCTCTAATATATAAATACCTTAACCGAAGTTCAACCTATCACCTACTCAAACCTGCATAAAGCTCTCTGTCGTTGACGCTTGCTATGGTATGGAATACACTATTATAGAAAAATCCCTAACATAGCAATAAAGATTGTAGCTTTATCACCAGGTGTTAATTTTATCCAGCATTGTGAATCTTGGCTGAGTGGCCACAAGGCCGCTTCAGCATGTACTAAGAGATTAAGAGGTTTTTTCCATACATGATTGCAGTTTATGCCTATATAAGGCAACCTGACCAATCAGAATCCACAGGGACCTTCAATGCTCGTAATTGTAACACACTTTCGGCTTAGAACAACTGTTAGAGACATCTCTTCCTCAATCAGAGCCACTTTGGATACTACCATCAGTGCCATGATTCATCACCAGATATCACTCGATCTACCAAGGGACTGACGGTGTGTTCTAGGTGTCTCTTTACACAATCTACCGGTGCGGCTTGTCTCACTGAAACCACACATTCCTAAATCCCCGTAAACCGCATTTAGCTATGTAAACTACTTACATCAGCCCATGAACAGGCTATGAAAGTCCGATACAACATGGTTGGAATTTCACCCACCTCACGATGCTCGCACGTCCGAGTTGAAGCGGCACACATAAGGTGGCAATTCCCATAAAATGTCTCCGGCATCAATCTGGCCACGCGAGTACAACGTTAATCCCAGCATTACTATTGTAGGGCGTCACAAACGCCGCGCAACCTCCACCACGATTCGGTATTGTACTGTCATGCATACGAGGCCAATGACATGTACCTGTGAATCCGCTACATGTTAGAGCTACCACACCCCCTGATGTATCTAAAACAGTAGTTGAAAAGCAACAAAGAAAACCCCTTTCCTCCGATTCGCACCTCTTACCTCGAAAATCCAAAATCCATAATTATGTCTACGGACTGTGTACGAACCACCCACCATGCATTCACCCAATCCCCAACCCTCGTCCCGGCTCAATTGGCGGCAATGGAGGCAGTAAGGGCCGTCTGGGAAATGATGGGGGATGAGTACAAGGAGAGTTTTGTCGTGGTAGGAGGGGCGGCGCTCCTATTCTATGGGTCCGGTCTTCTCACCTACAACGCCGATATCGCGATTACTGGTAACGCTTCGGCGAAGCTCGAAGAACTTGCGAAGAAGGACGGGCGGTTCACCCAGGGAGTAATGGGTGATTGGGAATTTCAAGCCTCCTATGAGTTCCCTGTGAAAATAGATTTCCTCGACAAGTTGGGGTTGGGCGGATACCTCAACGAACACAAGCAGTATTGCATCATCGACGGGGTACCGGTAGCCACCCTAGTGGACCTCGCGCTGGGGAAAGGAGGCTCGTGGTTCGATCGAGAAAGACCAAAAGACCTTCAGGCTTTGGAATGGGTGGTGGGGTTGATGATAGATCAGGGGCTGGACTTTGCCGAGGTGGGTATGGACGAAATTTTGATACTGCGGGATGTTATAACGCGCCTTTCCAGCATGGCAACGGGAAGGAGGTTGGCAAATATTATTAGAGGTTTGTTGTAGAGGGTCTGAATAACTCGGATATCATTGGTGTGAGAGGTGGGGGAATACGGGGGTTGAGGGTAAATACGATGAAGTGGCCACGAGAGTCGCTCGGCCAATGAGAGCGCAGAAAAATTAATGATGTCGGTACCTTTATTGGCTGTGTCCATAGTTACACTCACCCCAGCCGTGGGTCAGTATACATGTATCCAGGACCGATACCACTTCACTGTAGCGAAGGAACGACTAGTATGAAAGATATGCTCCGCCAATCGCGAAATACAACTGCCGATACCAACAATCTCTACCCTTGAGCCAGAACCCTCTTGTAATATCAAAAAAAAACTACCGGCATGTAACATATTCTCACAACGATAGCATAATAAAGGGAACCTGCGGCCCTGGCCTTGAATCAGCACCATGTTTCGCCCGTCTCTCCATAACTCTCTTCATTCTTCTCTCTTGCGACCTCCGCCGGTCGGCAAAATATTCTGCCAACCGCTTAGTGTTTTTGACTTTCGACAGGAGTTTATCTTGCTGCGATAGTGAGTCCAGGACTAGATATCTTGACAAATAATCCATGTCCATTTGAGGTATACGACATGTGTCATCATCTATGTAGGTCCGTCCTCCCATACAGTCCAGGCACGAGTCGAAAAACTCCGGGATGCTTGGTATGAAGACCGGAAAGGTGACTGGCTCGCCCCACACGAATTTGAGGTTTTCATCCGTAATCAGATAGGGCGTGGGATAGGGCCTGGCCCTCTGATCTGTGGGGTTCGGGTGAAATTGTGGCTCCATAAGAGCGGGGACAAAGTTGATGGGATGCGGGACCTGGATCTTCTCGGTGTCGACCGTGAGGTGGTAGGTATCCTCGCTGCAAAGGCAAATGTACCACTGATCATCGCGCCTCTTAAATCGCCCGACAGAGCGATGCTCTGGAGGTTCAGATAGCATTGGTAACTCCAGAATGCTCGATTCATCAACCTCTAGCCATTCACCAGTTTGGGCTAGAGCCTTGCATATGGATCCCACTTGTGAGGTTCTCACCAGTATATTCATTACCTGCCAGGGTAGTGTTAGCCGTGACAAACAGGTAATCGTAAGAAGGGGCGCACTATACATACATATCCTGTGTGCACCGGAACTCCCATCCACTTCAGTGCATATTTTCCGACTAGGACAAAGGGGTGATCGTGGATACTCAGTATCGCATAGATGCTCTCCAGAGAAGCAGCACTCTGTGACCACGCTTGTGCCATTTGAGCAGCTAACTACCGACGTTGTGGGTGATGATGGGCTTCGGAATTTTGATGATTTCGGTTGATCTGGTGGGTTTGTGGAGGTGATGGTGGACTCTATTGCAGTGGTAGCGCAAAATAAACACGTGTGTCTGAACAAAAGGCTTGGCATCAGTATACCGGTACCGGTAGTGGACCGGAGGGTCCAGAGAGGCGACACCAGGAGCGAGGATTGGCGATATTTGACAGCAAAGGCTGCCTGGGATCAACGACACTACCATAGAAAACCAAGACGTGCCAAGCCTTGTTGAGCCCTGTCACCGTCTATCCCTTTTAATGGCCGCGGCAGCCCAGAGGGTGCCACTGTGTTGCGCGGTGTCGCTCATGCAGGGGTGAATACAAATGAAGCGAATCTGAGCTTAACCAGCCCAATTTCGTGAGACCAACCACTGAAACGGCCAACCCTGGTGTCTTTTTTTGAACGGAGCACAGGTCTGGCGAACGTACTTTACTAGTACATATTTCTATACAAGAGTCCCAGGGATCCACAGGGACCTTCAACGCTCATAATGGTGATACACTTCCGGCTTAAAACCCGTCGGCCCCACAAGACTAATAAGATAGCAGTTAAATATACTCACCCGGTAGTCGGTCATCCACAATAGATTCCAACCAAGATTAGGTAAGCCCCACACCAAACACCAAGGAGTGCAAGGTTAATGGTGGTCTGAGTGAAGGATATCGATTGATAAAAATCAAACTTGGAACAGTGAAGGACCGACGTTACTTTTGAATGACACCGAGGGATCATTGCCCTGTCAGCGCTCCGTTATAAATCTGGACCTAGTCATTTGCTATGTCGGGATATTCCTGTGGGCCGAGAGCCAGAGTACGGGGGTGGGGACATTAAAGTATGTACTTTGTTCCCGAGATTATGTTGAATAGGTAAAATCATGGGTTGCCATAAGAGCACATCCTCCACGAGCTGTATAATAGCTTCAGCTTGATGCGTTGCGGCCTCCGGGTAGTTGATTGATATCATAAAATTCCGCACCTTCCTTCAAACGCCTACCAAGCGGATCACAAGAATATTCCAGTAGGTACCATACTGCACACAAATTCAATTTGATAGTATCTTGTAGGTTAGAGTTTCACAAAAACAAGTAGTGTAAACATTTTAAATTTATATTAATCTCTCCATTTCCGTCTCCATTAGTCAGCCCAAAACCCAATTTAACCCTAAGCACTCACCCAAGGTAATATGGTTCAAAGCACACTCCACTCTACACACACACACACACAGATGCCCATTACATAGTTAAGCACTGGCATCCTGCCACCTGTTCACCAAAAACCCGACTCAAAGTGAGAAATATGAGGGAAAATGTAAACAAAATGGTCCATTAATAAGTGCAAAGACTCTCTTTACCCCTCACTTTGCTTGGCCAACCCCCCTCACAATAACATTTCAGGCAGCCAGGCATGTGGGCAGGAAGGTGTGAATAAGATGCAGTCACAGAATATCACTCAGTACCATGACCTTATATGTTTAATTCATCGCATAGCAAGTATTGTACCCATTCCTGAAGCAATCTTGTTACATGAATACCCTGAGTGCAAGTACTCCCATGTTGCTTTGCTTTCTAAATCATGAAAGTACAACCTGGAGTGAAAATAAGAGTACTACCACAATTCCAAAAACCTTGGTATGGGTAAGTGGAATTGACCCAGCACTTTTCTCACTACCTCAATTTTGAATCAGTATTTGTATTAGGCATATAATGCCGACATAGTAGTATTTGGTAATATAATACCATGAGGCAATCATTGCTGTTCCACATTGGAAGACAACTATCAATACTATTACAAGACGGTGAAATAGTTGTTCCGACCAATATAAAATATGCTTATCCTATAGAGAAGAATTTGGACTCTACGAGGAGATTTAATTGGAAACAATTGGTCAGTTAAAAGAAAGAGTTATGAGAGATTATCAAAGAACTCTGGATTGATAGACGGGAGCTAAGAGGATGTAGTCGCATGACCTTCTCACTAGGAAAATCAAAGAAGTGATAGAGTGCTAAGCCTACCAGCTCTTGTTAAAAGACAAAGCAGTCTAGTCTCTGTATTGTTACCAGTGTCTGATATTAGAACTTATCACTTTAATAACAGAGGAACTATTGGTATATTTGCATTTAGGCAGGATACTCAGAAACAAGTTCATATGGCAAAGGTAACAGAGGCTTTCAACTAGTGGAGTCTAAGACACCCTCAAGAAGACAAAGTTAACTTGGCCTGAAGACCAAGCGGGGAAATTGTCAGGGACTTGGAGTGTTCGCACTCAGACAGGATAATATATTAGTTGACAGTTGTTAGAGAGGTACTTAGTTAGTATAGCGATTAGATGTAACAAGCGGCAGGAACTCATGCAGCGTATAAAACATGAGTTCCTCCCAGCTGTTAGACAACCAGCAATGGAGAAGAGATCTTATTAATATAACAAGTTATATACTACTCGATTTTTATTACAATACCTTCCTGACATTACTCTGTTATCAAATACAAACTCTTAATCATACTCTACTGAGCTCTGAGTTGATTACCGATAACAATTTGCCAAGTACGTCTCCACAATCTCTCAACTGCCTGCTTTCAAGTTCTTCAGTTCCCAAGTCACTCCCAAGATCATTCTTCAAGTTACGACAATCACTAATACCAACAATTACTCTAAATGGGTCTCTCCTCTACAAGGTCTATTTTTATAATGCTACTAATCCCAATGTAACTTTTAGAGGACTTTGCCAGAATGGGTCTATAATGGAGGCAAACTGTCTGGACATCTGGGGAATTATACTTATGGTTGAGTGGAATCCTGCACAGGTTCAGGAGAGGGTATTGGGCCATATCGTATGCAGAATTATTAGTACGCAAACATAATTTATAATGTTTAATATTAAGCTAGATCAATTCAATCTATCTTCACATAATGTGGGATTAATTCTATTGAACAAAGATAACCTTGTACCATGAATGGTGATGTTATACAATATGCAGACAGTGAAACTTTGATTAAATTATGATTAGGCATGGCACCCCATGTGTAGTAAAAGCTTGGAACAAAAAGGCCAGCTGGCTATTACCTCAAATTGAACCAGCTGTCCACGAGTATGTTGCTTGCAGGAACTTAGTAGCAGATCATACCTGGCATGGTGTAATGGGCACACGGGAACGCTATAAACCAGACAAGATACTGGACGTTCGTAATACTGATGCCACCGACAACTATACAAAGGATGCTACAACTCTCAGTCGCCCAGAGGAGAACGCGAGCAGCAAGCTTAATCCTGACGGCACTTTAAGAATGAAAGGCTGTATTATTGGACACTGCTTCTTTGCACCAAAGGTGGCAAAGTGAACCAAGAATATCAAACTTGGGCCGGGACCTGCACTGTCATATAACTTGAAACCAACCATTGAAGCATTAAGGGTATTTGCCTAAAAGCTTCTGCCATTGACTCACCAGCAAACTGTGGAGGCTTTAGTTCATGCTTTTCTCCCTGAAGAGTATTCCAAATACACAGACGTTTACAGGACCATTAACAATGGAACAACCGACAACATTAATGAAGCATTTGGGATATGAACTTTATGTTCAATGGTCATCAATGCAAATACCAATAACCACAAGGATGTGGAAGACGTATGCCATGGATGGTGTGCAGTTGTTGTATTGAAAGATTTTAAAGGAGGCTATTAAGATCACTCTTCGATCAGTCTCTTCTCGCTAACACGCAACAGGCGGCGATTCCTTATCGTATAGTTATCGTATACTATTCACAAGAGTTGCGTTCAACTCTTAAGTCTTATAGTATTAACTACGTCGCTTATAAGGATAGGAAAGATATTTGTTAAAGAGTAAAAATCTTTATATTTGTAAAGTAATAGATAGGAAATAACTTAGATGGTTGCGTGAAGAGCTATCTACCTCGTCCTTCGTCCTCCTTATATAGTCTTCCCACAACCCGCTTACAAATCAAACATAACTACGATGAGTCACAATTGTGACTCATACATTCGTGTAACATCATATGACTCAAACAAGTCATTACGCAATAACAATATAACTGAGTCGCAACTGCAATTCATGTGGAAACATAACATCATATGACTCTAAATGAGTCATTCGCGTAACCATAACCTATGACTCACAACTGCGAGTCCTATAAAACCTCATATGACCTCTAAACAGGTCATGTGTGTAAAATCAATAACATAAAACCATATAACAAATGAAACCCTGTGACTCGTACCTGAGTGTTAGTGTGAAACCAGCTAAGTCAGTCTAGAATCATGACAGAGGCGATGCCTGCTTCCCAGACCTTGGAGTTAAGATTGATTGTCCTCTTGGTACTAGACTTTTCTGTCATCAACTACATGCATTACAGATATATAACATCTAGGCTCCGTTATTTTCATGCACTTGTATGAGGTAGAGAATTATATAGGATTCTTTGAAGGTCATCACTATAGTGTAGTCTACTTTACACACCAGGTGGTACATGATACATACATGGAGAGGACAGGAAAGCCATTGTGGGAATTCAGCAGAATGCTGGAATGGTGGCAGAAATCATGTAGAAACTGGAATGTATAGATAGTTGTTTCTCATTAGTCCTGTATATATGTGAAGTAATTTAATAAATAGTCAAACTAGATCTGCCAGCATCCACGGTAGTTAGGTGGAAAGAGGTCATTCACTCATGCGCACAAAACCGTACGCCCAATACCATACGCCAAAAACCATACATCCAAAACCATATGCCCAAAACCATATACCCAAAACTATATGCCCAAAACCATACGCCAAGGGCTCTATAGCCAAAATGATACACTGTAAGTCATATGCTGAGAGTCATACCCTCTGAGGATCGAATGTCCAATAACTATATAATAGTGGGGTCATGTACTTCAGATGTGATAACAGGATTTGGGGTTAAACCAATTTTGCTCTAGTCACTTGTGGTTACTTGATAAGGAAAGCAGGGCCCCGCATGGTTGGGACATGGAGTATGTGGGAACGAGGTTCTCCCTCGGTAATAAGCGGGGGGAAAAACCCCCCCACCCTGTCTTATGGCCCGTGTGGGGCCATGTGGAAGGTGGGGCGGGGAGAAGAGACACAAAATTGACCCCATGCAGTGTTGAGGGCGGGGCAGAAAACAGAAAACCCATCCCACCCCGCCCTATAACAAACGCTAGTAGAAACTGTTTAAAGATCGAAAATATCAGGTTAGATTTCTGTACTGAAGGACCAAGTTGTTTTTCTTTTTGTGTTTGTTTTCCTGTTGAGAACAGGGAGAATTATTGGGATCTGGATCTCGATATCTCCATGTTTTGACTTTTGTTTTGTTTGAAACATTGTTTTGTTTTTAATGACGTAACCAATATGGGTACTAAATTATATTTTATGTTTTGTTTTAAGTATCGTTTGATACTTAGTATATTTTATGTTTTGTTTTAAGTATCGTTTGATACTTAGTATGTTTTATATTTTGTTTTAAGTATTATTTGATACTTAGTATGTTTTATATTTTGTTTTAAGTATTGTTTGATACTTAGCATGTTTTATATTTTGTTATAAGTATCGTTCGATACTTAGTATGTTTTATTTTAAGTATCATTTGATACCTAGTTTGTTTATGCCATGCTAGCAGGTATCGTGTATTTAATGACTAATGAAGTCTGGCTTTGGAGCAGCTGACTTTAACAGACAGTATTCTGAAGATACTCAATTGAACAGTTACTTCTTTATCGCGATCTTAAAGACTTTAGTTGTTTGTAATTACCTCGAAGCCTCCATTAGGCATTTTACTAATTTACTACCTTCGTACTCAGTGAGCCCACTGTGAACCCTATCAAGCACCTGACTAGGCCCTGGCCCAGACAAGTTATATTGCCTAACAAGAATCCCCTTGCAGCTATATCTCTTTAACTCTTGTCCAAGTTAAATCTGGTCTTGTATATATACAGTCATATGATATAATTGACTTAATTGCCTCATAACTTCTTACGCAACCAACCAATTTTATTCCTTTGACTTCCCTCATGTAGGCGAGAGTCTGCCATATCGGGCATCAGCAAAAAATTACCCTGAGTCTGGTGCGTCGCCATTGTGCCCTGACGTAGGCGATGTTACTTCTGCTCCCTCTGCGCCCTGGATGCCCTGGCGTTGGTTGCAACCTCCACTTGCATCCTGGTAACCTACTGTTGCCTTAACAAACTCTGTTACGTCCGGACACAATGTAGTGTCAGACCCATGTCCGGTCACCCCCCGAGTTATCCTTCCTCGGTTCTGAGTCTTCCTAATTCCCTGCCGCCTCTTAGCTCCTGAATAGTCCCCCATGCTGAACTCTTGCCTCTCTGCTGTTTACTTACCTGGGGTCTTAGGAGAAACCCAGCACTTCCCATCCCCTTCCCTCCATTACAACAACCTCAGCTTGATATCACGATTCTAGAATGACTTAGCTATTTCGCACTATGACTCAAGTATGAGTCATAGGGTTTCATTTGTTATATGGTTTTATGTTATTGATTTGGCACCCATGACCTGTTTAGAGGTCATGGGATGTTTTACATGACTGACAGTTGTGAGTCATATTTTATTGTTACACGAATGACCCATTTTGGGTCATATGATGTTATATTTTCACATGAGTCGCACTAGCGACTCATAGTTATATTGCTATTACACAATGACTCATTTGAGTCATAAGATGTTACTCGAGTGTATGAGTCACAGTTGTGACTCATAACGGTTATTTGATTTATAAGCGGGTTGTGGGAAGGTCTATATAAGGACAGACTTGGGTCATGTAGATAGTCCATGCTTCACAACCACTATTCACCTCGTCTTTGAAAATACAACACCATGCACTTTATCATCAGATTTTTCACTCCATAATTTTTTGTTTTCCCCTCACGCCACGCCTTGCTCCTTGGACCTCTTAGGAGAGATATCTGTGGCCTAGCCCAGTGATCCTACCTGGTCCTAGAACCATGGATCTCCCCCCTCACTCCCTTCCCGCCGCGCCCGCTCCCCCCCGCTCCCACTCGGTTAGATCCCTCTGCCATCAAGGAAGGGACGACTCTGCACGTACCACGGCCTATCCCTCCAGGGCCCCTACGCCTGCCCCCATTGTTTCCTCCGCTATACCCCCCCTCGACCCCGCTGCCTCCGTGTTCTTCAATGCTGAAGAGCCAGAGGAAGAAGTCATCCCGCTTTTCGAAACCTCCTACCAAAACACTATTGCCCTCCTGCTGGACACCCTCCCCCCTCCCTTCACCTTGAAGGTCCTTCCCACCCCTACCGGAATAAACTAATTCTCCTCAGAAGAAATGGTTATCATCTCCCTGCTATGCTCCATCGCAAACGCACTCACTGCCCAGACTTGTTAAGTCCCTCCACCTGCCTCTGCAGCCAACTTAGCGTCTCTCGAGGCATCAGTTGCTGGCCTGTCTGCTCGCCTCTCGGCCCACCCCCCTGTCCCCCCTCCTCCCTCCTTCGCCAACAT
>QLOI01005076.1:0-13579 GCA_003313605.1 Tuber umbilicatum | reverse complement strand
AGAGCCGATGGGGTTGGACCTCAGGCTGTTGCGAGAGGAAGCGGTGCGTTGGGGGCCTGGGCCAGGGGGGACGGGAGGGGCAGGTTGGCCTGACATAGTAGGCAGGGCACACACTGAACGTACAGAGAGAAGAAAAAGTTTTACCCAAGCGGGGTAAAGAGCGAGGCTGTGAGAAAAGCCTTCCGGCCAATGAGAGCTGGTCTTGGCAGAAAACTTGGTGTGGTTTTTTTAATCACTGTGGTTGTAACGGAGACAGAGCATGTGTATTACTGCATCTCTCATGTAGTCCCTTGTTCGCTGAGAGATAGCGTCACTTAGTGGATGGGATCCCACTACTAACAGTTTGAAGGATAGGAGGAAAGAGGCGAAATTGGCCGTGGCCTGTTGGGGAGACTTCCTGGGAAGAATCCTTCATTTCCGCTTACAGCAAATGTAACTACCCTGCTGGATCTTACAGTAGACTTAGTCTTATCCCACGCCGGAGCCCGGAAGTGTTACAGTTAGGCTAGTGTAGTAACTCTATTAAAGGGTTACCATGTGGACTAAGCAAATGGTAATACTTGGACTGCGAATGAGAAAAAGTATACCGGGTAGGTAGGGAAAGTCTATGCTGCGAGTTCGGAAGGTCTCCGAGAGTTTAGGCTAGTTACCCTACCTCAGACAGGTAGTTACCCAACCTTAGGACGAATAGTTACCCTACCTTGGCAAAGAGGCTACCCTACTTTTAGATAGGAGTTACTCTACCTTAAGCGTAAAAGGTTACGCGAAGTTTCGGGAAAAATCAAAGGATTGTTTGTTACGCAAGATTATAGCGGAGGTTCGAATCTGGGCTTAATTGGGTAATCTGTTGTTGGGCTACAAACAGAAGAAAATCTTGCCTTTGGCAAACATTGGAAAATCGGAGTCCAACACCCCCCTCTGGCCCAGATGTACAGACAATGCGTCATGGGCCAACCGAAGGGAAGTTGCTGGTTTACTAGTAAAAGCCTATGATTGAAGACGGCGGCATAATACTGTATACATTGTCGCAGTCCTTCCGACTGGAAGCTGTTCGCAGGATATGAGGGGGCATGGGGTGATCGAATGGTTACACAAGAAGTCATTCTTAAGTATATACACCACTGATCCTTTTAAGCCTACGGTGGTAGGTATGTAAGGTATACCGGAAGCCCGGGAGGCCTCCGGTAAAGTGGGGGACCTTCGACTCCCGTATGTCTCGGAAAGACTGTAAGATGTCTGGGAGTTGTTAGCAAGTTCTAGATCGTAGTAGTCTTATCTTGACTGAGGTGCTTATCCTCAGTGGCTGCGGGTAGTACCCCTATAAGCCAATGGCTCAAGTACCTGGTCACGGGAGTCCATGGACCAAGCTATTGTGTCGAAGACAGTAGAAGGTGATAGACTTGTAAAACGTAATGGTACCATTGAGTGGTTGTCTACGAGACTTGCATAGACGAATACGTATGGGACAGTGAGTTCGATATTAGACTAGCTTATCAGTAACCTGTTAGTTCACCACTAACAGGACAGCGATGTAAAGAGTTTTCTCCTGCAGTTGAATGCATGAATCATGATACTCCATGAACACTTCACATTGGATAATCAAATAGCAGAGCCGGCTGACATTGGGTAGAATATTAGCCCGAGGCCCAGAGGAGATGGGCATGCTCGCAATGGTGGTGAGCTTAGGAATGATAGAGAGGAGCTGGCAATATAATTCTACTTAAGTATATGCGAGACCTCTTCTCCTAAGACGATCAACTACCCTCTCGAGAACTTATTGAGTAAATCTGCGGCTTACCGATATTAAGTTTCACCGTTAGGTTTTCTCTCTTCCATATTTGTTCTTCATTTCACGTACGAAGAAAGCTTTTGTATGGCCGCATCCTTGGCATCCATCATCTCACGGGGAGCCCCCGTTCCAGGGGTTGAGGGCATCTCCCTTGCCGAACTTAAATGCTCAGCATAAAAACCCTAGTTGTATCAACAAAATAAATAGTTTTTTAAGCCCTTGAGCCACCTCAACAAAGCCACCTCAACAATTTTCCCCGACCTCCCAACACTCACCCTCTGCCACCCCTCCATCACCTGGATGCCCTTCCACCTCTAGGCTTTCCCGCCACCTCCAATGGTAATGTCTCAGCGATATACTGTTGTGCAATTTCTCTGTAAATCTTGCCATAGACCGGGGGTGCTCTCAGCAAGGCGACACCCTCAGCGAGGCGAGGCAGGGTAGGTGTGGCGGCGTGGCGAGTTGAGTCCAGGAACTCCACGTAATAAGCAGAAAGTTCATAAACTGAAGATGGGTGGGTGAGCTAGTTAACTATACTATAGTTGCCACTCAACAATGTATTTAGGAGAAGTTGACCCAGTTTAAAAATTCAAGAAAGTACTCAGACATCTTCTTAAATATTACGTACTGCTATTGCTATCCCCTTTATCTTTTCAGAAGAAAAAAATACCTACTGATGTCACAATTCTAGACTGACTTAGCTACTTTCGCACTAGGACTCAGGTACAGGTCATAGGGTTTCGTTTGTTATATGGTTTTATGTTATTTGATTTTACGCGCATGACCTATTTAGAGGTCATATGAGGTTTTACCTGACTCACATGTAAGAGTCATATGTTATGGTTATGCGAATGACTCATTTAGAGTCATATGATGTTATGTTTTCACATGAGTCGCAGTCGCGACGCATAGTTATATTGTCATTGTGCAATGACTCGTTTGAATCATATGATGTTACGCGAGTGTATGAGTCACAGTTGTGACTCATATTTGTTACGTTTTGATTTGTAAGCGGGTTGTGGGAAGACTATATGAGGAAGGACAAAGGACGAGGTAGATAGCTCTTCACGCAACCATCTAAGTTATTTCCTATCTATAACTTTATAAATATAAATACTTTTACTCTTTAAACGAATATCTTTTCTATTCTTATAAACGACATAGTTAATACTATGGGACTTAAGAGTTGAACGCAACTCTCGAGAATAATATACAATAACTATACGATAAGGAATCGCCACCTGTTGTGAGTAAGCGAGATATGACAGTTCGACGAGCGATCTTAACAACTGAGTCCCAAAGAGTTCCAGAGCAAGCACGCGAGCACACAAGCAGATGGCAATTGAGATAGCAATTGACGAGATTGCTCCTAGCCTTACCACTGCAGCCGAAAGAGTTGGCTGTGCTCCCTCAAGGGTGATGCATAGAAGAATGGGACGAAAAAGCTGTAAAGAGGAGGAAGAAGTGCGGCAGAAGTAAACACCTGAGGAGGAACACCAGGTAGACCGTGTGAGCCCTCAGTGATACGGCACCCGCAGTGAGACAGCACCCTCAGTGAGACGGCACCCTCAGTGAGGCGCGGCGTTGTCTGCCACCTAAAATATTGCTATTTGCCACAATTAAGCACTTTTGAACTCTTAGCGTCTCATTGAGGGTGCCGTCTCACTGAGGGCTCACACAGTTTATTAGACAGGTGTCATTTCCACTGCCGGCCAGAATTTCCTCTAACAATTTGGCAGTGGAAAGTGATCGTTCTTGCCATCCCACAGAAAAGAAGATCCCACGAGACTTTAGACCAGTTCTGGGAACAGAAATTTAAAAAAAGACACCGAGAAGTAAAATCCAGATTCACTAGCCAACGTGACTTTGTATGACATAACACTGGGGGAAATAATGTTGAACTAATAACAAGATTCTTTAATGTAACGGGGGCTCCCTGTGGAAAGATGGATCCCAAGGATGCGGCCGTACTGAAGCTTTCTTCGTACGCAAGGTAAAGAACAAATAGGTAAGAGAGAAAACCTTAACATTGAAACTTATTATAGTTAAGCCGCAGCTTTACTTAATAGGTTCTCGAGAGAATAGTTGATCGTCTAAGGAGATGAGGTCTCGCATATACTCAAGCTGAATTATATTGCCAACTCCTCTCCATCACTCCTAAGCTCACCACCATCGCGAGCATGCCCATCTTCTCTGGGCCGCAGGCTAACATTCTACCGAATGTCAGCCGGCTCTGCTAGTTCATTATCCGACATGAAGTGTTCATGCAGTATACTGATACATGCAATCAACTGCAGGAGAAAACTCTTCATATCGCTGTCCTGTTAGTGGCGTACTAAGAGGTTACTGATAAGCTAGTCTAATATCGAACTCACTGTTCCATACTTATTCGTCTATGCAAGTCTCGTAGACAACCACTCAATGGTACCATTACGTTTAATAAGTCTATCGCCTTCTACTGTCTTCAACACGATAACTTGGTCTACGGACTCTGGTGATAAGACACTTAATCATTGGCTTCTACGGGCGCTACCTGTAGCCACTAACGATAAGCACCTCAGTCAAGATAAGACTACTACGATCTAGAGCTCGCTAACAACCTCCAGACATCTTACACTCTTTCGGAGACATACTGGAGGCGAAGGTCTACCACCTAACCGGAGGCCTCCCATGCTTCTGGTATACCCTACACACCTACCACCGTAGGCTTATAAGGATCAGTGGTGTATGCACTCAAGAATGACATCTCGTGTAACCATTCGGTCGCCCCATGCCCCCTCATATATCCTGCGAACAGCTTCCGGTCGGAAGGACAGCGACAACGTATACTGTATTACACCGCTGTCTTCAATCATAGGCTTATACTAGTAAACCAGCAACTTCCCTTCAGTTGGCCCATGACGCATTATCTGTACATCGGGGCCAGAGGGGGGTG
The DNA here is from genome assembly GCA_003313605.1 of Tuber umbilicatum. Taxonomy (NCBI): domain Eukaryota; kingdom Fungi; phylum Ascomycota; class Pezizomycetes; order Pezizales; family Tuberaceae; genus Tuber; species Tuber umbilicatum. The sequence continues at coordinate 8,855 of QLOI01005076.1, read as the reverse complement.
TTGGACTCAGATTTCTCAATGTTCGCCAAAGGAAAGATTTTCTTTGGCTCGTAGCCCAACAACGGATTACCCGATTGAGCCCAGATTCGAACCTCCTATATAATCTCACGTAACAACACAATCCTATAACTTTTCCTGAAACTTCACGTAACCTTTTACGCTCAAGGTAGGGTAACTCCTATCCAAAAGTAGGGTACCCTCTTTGCCAAGGTAATGTAACTATACTCCCTATGGTAGGGTAACGCGCCGCAACTCTCGGAGACCTTCCGAACTCGCAGCATGGACTTCCCCTACCTACCCTTGATACCTTTTCTCGTTCGCAGTCTAAGCATTACCATTTGCTTAGTCCACATGGTAACCCTTTAATAGAGTAACTTGACTAGCCTAACTGTAACCCTTCCGGGCTCCGGCATGGGATAAGACTATGTCTACTGTGAGATCCATCAGGGTCGTTACATTACCCCTCTCTTCTCTAGGGCCGCCCTCGGCCTCTAGCTTTTCCGTTTATTTCCAGTTCCCTGGTCTACTACCCTATGATCCCTTGGTTTCGACCAGTATAGTTTATGGAAATCTACGAGGGTTTGCGTGCCTGTTCCCTCTAACATCTCATATGGTTCCCAGGAGTTATCCTCGGGACCATAGCCCTTCCAAGCCACCAGGTATTGGACAAATCGCTTGGGGAATTTCTGGTGAGCTCCCCCATACCAACGACTATCAAGGATTGTTTCAATAACATAACTAGGCTCATTATCTATTATATCGGAAATGGGTACCTCTACTGTACGCCTGCCAGTTGAGTTCTCCCTATATGGTTCTAAGGGGCCGACATTGAAGACTGGATGTATACCCCAACGTTCGCGGAGTTGAATTTCATAAGCTGCTGAACCAACCTTTCGCATGACCACAAATCGTCCGAACATATGATGATCAAGTTTCTCCATAGGTTACTTGGTTCGTATGTTTTTTCAATTCCACATTACTCGATCAGCCCTCTTGGCCAGAACAGCATTAACATCCTCCAACGTGCTATACTCCTGTGCTGGCAATCTTTTCTGATCATGCCACTTCCATTGCCTCTCTTTAGCCTTATGTAAAGTGTTTCAAATTTCCATCCATGTCCCTTCCCAATCCTTAACTAATAGCTCACTACTTGGGTGTATACCTTGACTGTCTGATACGGACCCGGACCAATTTGTTTCCAGATTAAACCCATAATTGATCTCGAAGGGAGACACCTTAGTCGATTCCGACGTTGAAGTGTTATAAGCATATTCCGCCAAGGGAAGTAGCTCTGCCCAGTCGTCCTGCTGGTAGGAACAATAACCCCGAATGTATTGCTCCAAAGTCTGGTTTATCCTTTCAGTTTGCCCATCAGTTTCAGGATGGAAAGCCGTGGAAACGTTCAGCTTAACTCTTAGCAACTTCATTAAGCTAGTCCAAAACTTAGAGGTGAATTGGCTATCACGATCCGACATGATACTCTCTGGTAGACCATGGAAATGCCCAAACTTCCTTCAGGAACATAAGAGCTAAGTTACCTATAGGTACTTGCATTGTCAAAGGTTTAAAATGGGCCATCTTCTAGAACCTGTCTACTATGACCCAGATTTTCGTATATTCTTTTGACTCCGGTAATGCCACAATAAAGTCCATAGAAATCGCCTTCCATGGTCGTAGCGGTACCTCTATAGGTTTAAGTAGTCCAAACTTCTTGTGTCGTGCAGTTTTACTGCGCTGGCATATATCACATGTGCGAACATATTGTACGATATAATCATCCATCTTTGGCCAGTAGAAGTTTCCCCTAACCTTTTCCATAGTCTTGTATGTCTCAAAGTGTCCCGCTAAGCAAGAGTCATGTTCAGCCTCCATGATTGGACCTTTTAACCCCTCATCCACCGGTATGTACCAGCGGTTCTTGTAAAGGAGTACGTCCTTCTCAATCATAAGATGGGAATCAACTCTCTTGGTATCTTCCTTAACCGAATCTAGGATCTTCAGGTATTCCTTGTCTCTTGATGCAACCTGCTTGAGTCGCTCTAGGAATGTGGATTGTAAACGGAATCCTTGGCACGCCTGCAACAACTGTGGTCGCAAGATGTCCCACTCCAGTTGAACTACCCATTGCCCATGGCAAAAAAAGCTTTACATAGAATTTGATTGAGAATTACCCCCCCCTTCAAGGCGGTAGTCCCTATGTCTAGACAGTGCATTGGCCTTTTCATTCAACCTTCCTTCACGGTATACCACCCTGAAGTTGAATGGTTGTAAGTACTCAGCCCAGCGATGTTGCCTACGGTTTAGAATCTTGGTACTGTTAAAATATTCCAAGTTCTTATGATCAGTGTAAATGGTAATCTGATCCGCTACCAATCGTAGTAAATGATCCCATTCCTTGAATGCTGCTACAATCGCGCTCGTTTCCTTATCATGAACATCATAATTTATCTCCGCTGGGGAGAACTTTCCACTATGAAAGGCTACAGGATGCCATTTATCGTCCTCACACAGTTGGGATAATATGGCCCCTAATGCAAAGTCACTAGCATCGGTTTCCAGCTTTGTCTGTCGTTCAGGGTCAAAGTGTACTAATATAGGCCCTGTTGTAAATTTTTCCTTCAAAAAATCAAAGTCCTCTTGACATGCCGGTGTCCACAGAAATTTTACGTCCTTCTTTGTTAGGTCAGTGAGAGGTTTTGTGATCTTGCTGAACCCTTTAATAAACCTTCGATAGAAGTTTGCGAATAAAGCTCTGGACTTCAAGGACACTATTCGGTGGTAGCCATTTCTCGAGTTCAGCTACCTTTTCCTCGGTCAAGGATATTCCGCAATCTGATATCTTATACCCAACAAATTCAACCATTCTCTGATGGAAGGTCAATTTCTTTATGCTAACGCATAGGCGAGCTCCCCTTCCATTACTCTGTGGACTAGGGAGACATGCTCCTCCATTGTCTCAGAGTAGATCAATATATCATCCATATAGGCGATAACGCCTTCGTCTAGTAGGTCCCTGAAGACCTCATTGATCATGCCTTGGAAAGTTGCCGGAGCATTGCATAAGCCAAAAGGTATCACGGTATATTCATATAACCCATACCGGCATCGGAATGCTTTCTTCCGTTCCTCTCCTTCCGCCATTCGCAGAAGGTAGTATCCATCCTTGAGGTCCAACTTAGTGAACACCTGTGCTTTCCCGAGTCTGTCTCGGAGCTCATTCATTAACGGCAGAGGGTATCTGTTCTTTACCGTTATCTTGTTTAGTCCATGGTAGTCTATACATAATCGTAATGTACCATCGGGCTTTGGTACAAAGAGAATAGGCGCAGCGGCAGGAGTGCTTGACCTCCTTATCTTTCCCGTAGGTAACATCTCATCGAGATACTCTCGGAGGACCTTAAGCTCCATTTCTGATAAGGGATACATCGGACCAAACGGCAGAGTTGTATCCGGAAGTAGCTCGATCTTGTGATCATACTTCAAATGCTCCGGTAAGGATTCAATCCGCTGTTGGCTAAAGATATCCCCAAAGTCCTTATACTCAGGCAGGAGCTTCAGCCTAATATCCCCTTTGTCCGCATCTGTGAACTGCGCCATCCCCAAGAGGTAAATTGAACTAGCATCTTCGGCTAACATTTCCTCTTCGGTTATAAATTGTAGACGTCTTGTGGGACCTAAACAATGTGCCTTACAATAATCTGATCTCCACGTCAGAATACCTTGTTCCCAGCCAATATCTGGATTATGGCCCCTCAACCAAGACATTGGTAAGTACCCGTCAAACTTTGAGTTACTCATGTTAGCGACTACAAATCGCATCTTATTCATGTGATCTCCAATGCGCATTTTCACCTCCTTGGTGTAATGGGTACCTGACCCGGGTATGTTATTACCACTAGCATCTGAAATCGGACAAGACACCGCTCGTCGCACACATGGTATCTGGGCTTCCTTAACCCAGCGAGTACTAAGGACTGGGCCTGTAGCACCGCAATCTAATAAGAGTATAGCCTCTGCAGTACTCTTTCTTGCTCCTTGTTTCCATTGAAGTCGTACCTTGACTCGGATAGACTTAGTATGTTTTGGAGGATCTTGTACCCTCAGTCGCTTTGTAGGTCTCAACTCGTTAACGATTTTGATGGTAGTATCCCTTGCCTTTCGACACAAGGGCGGCCACAACGGGTTTTGAAAAATTCAATAATATAAATGGCTAGAAATATTTACTATCACGCCTGCATGATTTCGGGTATTAAACCCTCATCAGGTAAACTGGAAATTAACTTTGATTACTTAATCATGTCCCGCTTGACGTAGTAAACTTTAAGAACAAAGACAATACATAACCATAGAAACTCTCCTAGCAACACGAACCCATAAGGAAAACCAATAACCTTGATTCAAAAAGGAAAACCCATGACAAAAGAAAATAAAGAAACACGACCCAGAACATCTAACATAACCAAGATTCCTCCCAGATTCTTGCCTTGTTCCCGGTAATCCAATGATCAGCCCCTTCCTTCATCTAGAGGCTCATTAGTTTCTTGTAATTTCGTTTGCTCTTGATGACAGACTTACCTTAGTCCGATTCAACCGTATCAACCTCCATAATCTGTGAAGGCTTGAGGTATTTCGAGGAGTTTCTTATCACCAGCTGAAGAAGGAGCAGCTTCAATGCGTTTAACCTTGCTAGCCTGAGCCTCTTGAAGACCTGCCTCGTTAGCCGACCGCTTATTTTTTCCCTTTGCTGAATGAAGAACAGGGGAAGTCAAGGTGCATTTCCGCCAGAAGTGGCCAGGCTGCCCGCATTCAGAGCACTGCCCAGACTTGCGCCGTTTCTCAGTTAGGTTATCCGGAATGCCCTTTTGAGCGATAGCATATGCGGATTCTCCAACCTTAGGGGTCTTATTTGTCTGGGAAAGTTGGGATTTTGACTTACCCGAACTCTTCTCCTTTTTCCGCTGCTTCTTTGAGGAAGAGCTCTTATCGCTAGCCTTGTCATTACTTGAACCGCCATGGTCCTTGGCAACCGTTTTACCAAAGTTAACGTTGTCTTGAAGGGTATGGCGGACTTTACGATGTAGATCGATATATGCACCAGCTTCGGTAGGATGTGGTTGCTTTAACGCCCATGCATTTCACAACTCAGAAGTGATCCATACCCGAACCTTATCGATTATTTGCTTTGAATCAGTGTATTCGAGGCTGGCCACGAGGTCAACCACTTTATCGAGGTCCTTGTCAACCCTCCCAGATTTCATAGACAAACGCATCCATTCAACAAGGTTGCGATCATGATCTTCATGCCCGCCAAAACTGGTTTCAAGCCGTGCACGGAATCCTGTCCAGGTTCGCAGCTCATTGTCAGGGTTGAAGATGACACCCATCCACATCGCTTCATCCTCACTGATGTAACGATGGATACCCAAATACCAGTTCTTGGCTGCATTCTCCCAGAGTGGAACGACCAAGCCAATCTTATCCATATCGTCCAAACCGGACTTCTTGAAATAAGTGAATTGGACTTCGACGTCCGTGAGATACCGTTTGGTGTTGGTAGTGTCTCCTTTGAAAGCCGTTATGTTACTTAACTTTTCCGGCTTCTTGGGCTTTGCCGAAGCAGAGGGCCCAAAGGCGTTACGAGGGGATTGCCCACTCGTTCTTCCAAGGAAGGCAGCTAACCTAGCCAACCGACGGTCATATCTCCTATTCTTGGCCTCATTCCAGTTGGGCTTTTGCCGTCCTAAGAATGGGGTAAGATCAGGTAGGGAATCGGCATCAGCGTCGGAGCTATCAGAGGAACTGGAATCACCCGGATTCCCCCCTGCGCCAATGTTTCCACCAGGTGGGGGAGCATTCCCACCACCATTGCCACCAGTATTTCTACTGTGGGTCTCCCCAGGGCGATTGTATCCATCAAAGGATTCCTCATCACCCCCCTGATCTCCAGCTTGGGTGTTACCCCCTGGAGGTTGTTCAGGGTTCTCAGGTACAGGAGGAGGTATCGGGGTACTAGGCGTATCGTTCGCCGTTCCCATACCCAAACCTAATAAATATTCCATGAAGGCCTCGCAAGAGTCAGGATCCCTCAGTGGTCCCACATGTCCTCTTCCCCTACAAAACCGACACTTGGGTGGTCTTGGTTGAGGAGGTGGGGCTGGGGGCTGAGGTGCGGGAGTCTCCGACGAATGATCTGGGCGTACTACAGGCTCGTCACGATGCCTGGTACAAGGAAAGTGAAGCTGAATCTGAAACCGACCCTCCGGTGAGAGGTGGTCTATGCGACATTGACCTTCACACAGCCCCGTCCTTGGTGTTACTTGCCGAAAACCAGCAAAGCCACCCGAGGTGTGTGGTCGCTCCGGAGTGAAGGCCGGATATACCTCTACCGAATGTGGTGAAGGTAAAAAAGCCTCCCCCGTCAAGCCGAATAGGCCCACTCCAATTGGCTTGACTGGCGCCGCAGGAGTCAGTGGTGGAGGTGCCCATGTGGGCTTCGGTGTGATCGGTGATGGTGCATCATCACTTCCTGGAACTGGAGGGGGGATAACTTGGACAGTAGGGTTGGTCTTTGGAGCACGTGGCTTAGGTGGATTACCACCAGTTGCTGGTGAAGTGTTTCGCTGTTTCCCAACTCCGTAGGGCTTAGAACCCATAGCCGGACTTGGAGTTCTAGTGGAGCTTTTCCTAGTCATATTCAACGACAAAGCTACCGCCACTTGCTCAACAAAGGGGTGAAGTGAGGGGGCAGCTGAGATTGCCCTTTGGCTTTGGCCTGAAGCCAAAACAACTCCTGCCTCCGTCAACATCCCTTGATATTCCGGGTCCTGCAGTATCTGTGTCAAAAGCTTCGCGAAGTGTAATCTAGGTTCCTTTGGCATCAGAGGTGCGACTGTCATGATGAGATCATTTTGCGCATCTATTTGGTGACCTTCCTTGACTACCCTCTCCAAGGCATGGACTCTATTGTTAATAGCTTGCTGATTGGCAACTAGTTGCTTGAAGCACCTCCGGAGTCCTCGCATCCAGTTGGCAGCCGCATCAATAATTTCTTGCTGAAAGATTCGCTGAGATTCTGCGTTCCAATATCGCATATGAGTTTCCGCTGGCTTGATCTGCTCGCCTACTTCATGAAGAATGTAAGGCTCGATGAACTGACGGTAAACTCTGCAAACGTGAACTCCTCAATGCAATCAGCAGTAGATCCAGCCTTAAGAGGGGTATGTGTAAAGAAATGAAATAAAAGTTCCTGGTCGCGGACCACAACGTCCCAATATTCTTCGGGAATGTCAATCGGAGCAGCCTCGATAAGTGTTTGCATAGCAGGCCATTCAAAACAACGTAGGTCTGCAAAAACCGACGCTTGTAAACAGAGGTCATGGGCCTGTTGCGCAGCACGGTCAACACTACCAAGGTTGGCAGACATCTTCGTTTCCACACGATGCTTCTTGTACCAAACAAGCGACTTGTACTCGGAAGATGTTCACAACAATGGTCAATCAATCAATCAGGAGAGAATGAGTTAAGCGAAAGGTTCGCTTAACGATATACTGTAACAGGGGCTCCCTTTGGGAAGCTGGTTCCCAAGGATGCGGCCGTACCGGAGCTTCCTTCGTACGCAAAGTAAAGAACAAATAGGTAAGAGAGAAAACGTTAATGGTGAAACGTAATATCGTTAAGCCGCAGCTTTACTCAATAAGTTCTTGAGAGGATAGTTGATCGTCTTAGGAGAAGAGGTCTCGCATATACTTAAGTAGAATTATATTGACAGCTCCTCTCCATCACTTCTAAGCTCACCACCATCGTGAGCATGCCCATCTCCTTTGGGCCTCGGGCTAATATTCTACCAAATGTCAGCCGGCTCTGCTAGTTCAATACCCGACGTGAAGTGTTCATGCAGCATCCTGATACATGCAATCAACAGCAGGAGAAAACTCTTCATATCGCTGTCCTGTTAGTGGCGAACTAACACGTTACTAATAAGCTAGTCTAATATCGAACTCACTGTCCTATTCATATTCGTCTATGCAAGTCTCGTAGACAACCATTCAATGGTGCCCTTACATTTCACAAGTCTATCGTCTTCTACTGTCTTCGGCAAGATAGCTTGGTCTACGGACTCCCGTGATGAGACAATTAAGCCATTGGCTTATACGGGCGCTACCCATAGCCACTGACGATAAGCACCTCAGTCAAGATAAGACTACTACGATCAAGAGCTCACTAACAACCTCCAGTCATCTTATAGTCTTTCGGGACATCCGGGAGTCGAAGGTCTACCACCTAACCGGAGGCCTCCCGGGCTTCCGGTATATCTTACATACCTACCACCGTAGGCTGATAAGGATCAGTGGTGTATGCACTCAAGAATGAATTCTCGTGTAACCATTCGGTCGCCCCATGCCCCCTCATATATCCTGCGAACAGCTTCCAGTCGGAAGGAGGGCGACAACGTATCCAGTATTACGCCGCCGTCTTCAATCATAGGCTTTTACTAGTAGACCAGCAACTTCGCTTCAGTTGGCCCATGACGCATTGTCTGTACATCGGGGCCAGAGGGGGGTGTTGGACTCAGATTTCTCAATTTTCGCCAAAGGAAAGATTTTCTTTGGTTCGTAGCCCAACAACGGATTACCCGATTGAGCCCAAATTCGAACCTCCTTTATAATCTTGTGTAACAAACAATCCTATGACTTTTCCTGAAACTTCGTGTATCCTTTTACGCTCAAGGTAGGGTAACTCTTATCCAAAAGTAGGATAACCTCTTTGCCAAGGTAGAGTAACTATACTACCTAAGGTAGGGTAACTACCTGCCTTAGGTAGGGTAACTACCTGCCTTAGGTAGGGTAACTACCTGC
>QLOI01005071.1:0-16075 GCA_003313605.1 Tuber umbilicatum | reverse complement strand
CGTAGGAATGTTTTGACCCCGACTATTAGAAGCTCGAGTCCTGGATATAATCAAGAATCATCATCAGGGAAAGATAATCTTTCGTCAGGAGTGAAGAGTAGGCGGAGTACAGCTGTTGGAGGGGAGAAAGACTTATTAGATCGTGCGAAGGCTTTGATAATGAGGTACACACTTTTTCATAACCCTTTGCCGAATACAACGACTTTGAACGCCAAAGTGTGTAGTGTCTGGGCTGTGGCGCTCGGGGGTGGAAGGGGTGCCGGTTGCATAGAGCCCACGGAGGAAACCATTAACACGGTAAGTCAGATACAAAGGATGGACGACGGCTCGGCTAGCGCTAATGACTCAAGATTCGGCAAAAACATTCGTCTGTACGATCACAGTACGTCTACGACGTCAAGAAAAATATTTTGAGCTTATACGGACTCACGTCGAATACAACGGGAGCTGTGCAAGATCCCACGACTGTCAAACGCCGGGTGGAATATCTACTCGATGGTGACAGATTCATCTGTGACCCAAGTGGGTATAAGGTTTGTCCAGGATACTCTATAAGTGCACAGTCTCCATAGATTAATTCGACGTAGGACCTGAGCCTACGGTTTCTGGCGCCCCAGATCCCTGATGCAATCTATAGTAAATACTTCGCGGGAAAGAAAATGCAGGGCATGGCGGATCCGGAGTTTATATCGTTGATCAACGGTACAGTGATCTGCCTGACATGTGCAATCCTCTGCCATACACTTATGGCGTGGCAGACTGGGATCTACCTGGATCCTCCTGACTTCCAGGGGGACCGTGCAGGAGGTAAGGTTTCCCAGTACACAATGCCTATCACGGGGTGTTAGCTATCAGTGCGCTCACCTTTTACCCAACGTCCCGGACCTGTTGGCACGGCAGGAGGAGACGTGGCGGAACTTCGAGGAAGACATGCAGATGGGGGTCATAGAGGATATAAGTAGAGCAATCATGACAAGGGTACAACGAAATCAAAAAGTTGTGAAAGTCCGGAGAGAGGGATATCAGGACGACATGGAGAAGGTAAGTAGGGAACTGGCGAGGAGGAAGGCAATGCAATCCTACGGACAATCTGGAAATGTTGGTCAGGGTGGGGTGGGCGTACGGGGGGTGCACCCGGTTAGATGCCTGACTGGGGGAAATTTTCAATCGCAGGAGACGGATGATAGTTTAGATTTGGGCGATACAGCGATAGACCCTGAACTAAGGTTTCTGGGGAGTAGTCCTCCACACGTCGAACATCCGTATGGTATTTCGTCTCTTCTCACGGCGGAAAACATGAGATGCCCAACCCCGTCGGGTAGGTTGTCACTCAGTCTCGACGATTCACAAGACGCCCAAGGGCTTTTCAACCCAACCAGCGATCCATTGCAGGATGGCATGGGTGAGGGGGAGGCAGCAACTAGTGAAAATCTGGCTCAAGATTGAAAATTGTTACAGCGGGTCAAGTGCCCTGTTTTCGACGTTGAATGTGGGAGGCTGTCATTGTAGACAGTAGAATTTGGGATGTACTAGAGTAATAGTACGCTTAATAGTAATGGTAATAATACAATATTTGGAATTTTAAACTAGATTTCTAGTGATCAAGGGCGGAGCCACTAGGATCATCAGGAGCACAGATGACGACTCGGAGGATAGAGCGGAAAATACAGATATGAGGGCGACGTCCAGGCAACATCCGGCGAAAAAGGAGGCGAGGAAGGTAGAGTATCTAGAATCTGGAGGAAAATAAGGAGTGTTGGGAGAGTGTCGGGAATAGAGGGTAAGGCATCAGAAGGACGTCCGGAAGATTGAGGTTATATGAATTATGATGTTGAAGATACTGGACGTATGGTGAAGATTCTGGAGGCAACGCCAACGTGGGAAGGAGCGTCAGGATATGGGAGAGCAAAGCGGAGAGATCACAGGAGTAGGGAGTAAATCAAGGAGGAACTTAGTTGTTAGGTTAGCAGAGAGGGCAGCACCACGACAGGAGTGCTAGGAACCAGGACGTAGAATGGCGCAGAGAAGTCAGATCAGAGGTTGGGAGGTGGGGGGGGAGAAGGCAGGAGGTGACCGGGATACCCAAGGGGCAAATCAGAGGCGCTCAGGATATCGGTTGTGCGAATGGGACCAAGCCAGGATGCAAGGGCGGAGGGTCGGGGACGCCAGGGTTGGGGGCTGCACGGAACGCGGAATGAGGACCCAACGACGGCACGTCGTTGCGTCCTGATTCACAATCTGTCTTTCGTGCATCCTGTGCGTCAGATGCACGGGACGCACAGGATGCAAACCAAAGTTTTTGCTGATGCATGCCGGAGCCCGGAAGGGTTACGGTTAGGCTAGTCAGGTAACTCTATCAAAGGGTTACCATGTGGACTAAGCAAATGGTAATGTTTAGACTGCAAACGAGAAAAGGTATACCAGATAGGTAGGAAAGTCTACGCTGCAAGCTCGCAATGTCTCAGAGAGTTCCAGCGAGCTACCCTACCTAAGGCAGGTAGTTACTCTACCTTAGGGAGTATAGTTACCCTACCTTGGTATACCGGTTACCCTACTTTTAGATAGGAGTTACCCTACCTTGAGCGTAGAAGGTTACGCGAAGTTTCGGGAAAAGTCATAGGATTGTTTGTTATGCAAGATTATAAAGGAGGTTCGAATCTGGGCTCAATCGGGTAATCCGTTGTTGAGCTACGAACCGAAGAAAATCTTGCCTTGGGTGAACATTGAGAAATCTGAGTCCAACACCCCCCTCTGGCCCTGATGTAGAGACAATGCGTCGTGGACCAAATGTAGGGAAGTTGCTGGTTTATTAGTAAAAGCCTATGATTGAAGACCGTGGAGTAATACCGTATACGTTGTCGCCGTCCTTCTGACCGGAAGCTGTTCGCAGGATATATGAGGGGGCATGGGGCGATTGAATGGTTACACGAGAAGTGATTCTCGAGTGCATACACCACTGATCCTTATAAGCCTACGGTGGTAGGTATGTAGGGTATACCGGAAGCCCAGGAGGCCTCCGGTTAAGTGGTAGACCTTCGACTCCCGTATGTCTCCGAAAGACTGTAAGATGTCTGGAGGTTGTTAGCGAGCTCTAGACTGTAGTAGTCTTATCTTGATTGAGGTGTTTATCGCCAGTGGCTACGGGTAGCGCTCGGATAACCCAATGGTTTAAGTGTCTCATCGCGGGAGTCCGTAGACCAAGCAATCATGTCGAAGATAGTAGTAGGTGATAGACTTGACAAACGTAATGGTTGTCCACGAGACTTGCATAGACGAATACGAATGGGACAGTGAGTTCGATATTAGACTAGCTTATCAGTAACCCGTTAGTTCGCCACTAACAGGACAGCGATATGAAGAGTTTTCTCCTGCAGATGATTGCATGTATCAGGATACTGCATGAACACTTCACGTCGGATAATGAACTAGCAGAGCCGGCAAACATTCGGTGGAATGTTAGCCCGAGGCCCAGAGGAGATGGGCATGCTCGTGATGGTTGTGAGCTTAGGAGTGATGGAGAGGAGCTGGCAATATAATTCTACTTAAGTATATGCGAGACCTCTTCTCCTAAGATGATCAACTATCCTGTCGAGAACTTATTGAGTAAAGCTGCGGCTTAACGATATTAAGTCTCACCGTTAAGATTTTTTCTCTTACATATTTGTTCTTCACTTTACGTACGAAGAAAGCTTCGGTAGAGCCGCATCCTTGGGATCCATCTTCCCATAGGGAGCCCCCGTTACAGTTTTATGTTTTGTTTTAAAGTATCGCTTGATACTTAGGTTGTTTTACTTGTTATTTTAAGTATCGTTTGATACTTAGTATGTTTTATGTTTTGTTTTAAAGTATCGTTTGATACTTAGTATGTTTTATGTTTTGTTTTAAGTATTGTTTGATACTTAGTATGTTTTATTTGTTGTTTCAAGTATTGCTTGATACTTAGTTTAGTTGATGCTCAACAAGCAAGAAAACATGTATTTAAACACTGAGCAAGTCTGGCTTTGGAAGAGCAGACTTTGACAGATAGTATTCAGAATATACTTGGTTGAACAGTTACTTCTTTATTGCGATCTTAAAGACCCTATCTAGTTTACAACCACCTCGAAGCCTCCGTTAGGCGCTCCTCATAGCTACTTCTTTGTACCTTGGCCGCCTACCGAGAACTCTATCGAACACCTGACTGAGCCCCGGCCCAGACAGGTTACACTCTTAACAAATATGGAGAACCTTATTATCAAAGTGCAATTAACTGGTATTGCCTGGTGAGAAAAGTTGGAAGAAAAAGTCCCACTGCCAATACTGGAAAGATTATCCTTGAAAAAGTATGACTTGGACATAGAATGGCTCGAAGCACTAAGGACTTGTGGGGAATGATATGAGGAATGGAAACTGGATCGATGGATGTCTATCCAAGAAGGCCATGTCAAGACAACTAAAGGGAAGGACAGCGACGATGAGAAAGGTGGATCTAAACCTGCCAAAAGACGCAAACAGTATCCAAATGCAGAAAGAGCTTCGTACAAGGCGGCCGAACAAGAGAGTAGAACCTCAATGTCGAATAAAGTAGATATGGCAAAGAAACCTTCGGAATAGGAAGATATGCACAAGGGCATTCCTTAAAACCTCATCGATGCCAGAAAACGAGATATGGAATGTACACGATGTGGTCTCATAAACCATAAATGGAAGACTTGTCAGAAAGATGGATAGTAGCCGCAACCCAACGGGCGCCTTGGCACGGTACTTGCAAAGAGGACCGACATGATCGTCAACGCAATAAAGAACGCCCAATGGTGAACCTAGTTAATGGAAACGAACCACCTCCTCCACCAGCACAAGTGACAAGGATAGATAGGCCCACAAGAGTATGGGAAAACCTGTCAGATCACGAAATAGAGAATCAAGAGAATTTGGCACCTACAGCGACAGCGATCGGGTAGTCTATATGACTGGTACTAAATAGGTATGCACTTCTATAGGAATCGAAGAAGCACGAGGCGAGGAAAACCACTCCTACCGAGCGGTGGTAAGGACCCCTGACACATCAACCGGGAAAGTAAATGATGGTAGTCGGACATGTGTTCTGAAGTCTCCTAGGTCTCTGATGAGGACGAACTTGGGGTTAAAATGAGGTCAGAAGAAATCATACTAGGCAGAGTCAGTAGGGGCGAGGGAACAACTTTCCTACTAATAGGGAGGCAATTCTTTGTCCAAACATCGGCCATGGACCAGATGTGAGGAACAAGGCTCTAGAACTGCGATTGGAGAACGAGTTCCCACGAATTGATTCGATGGAAGCAAAGTACATATTCTATGACGGATATGGTCTCAAGACATGAGGGTGGAGAACAAGCGTGGGAAGGATAAAACATGGTAATTGGCCAGCTCTATGAACCCGATGGTAATACTATGTACCTATCTGGACGATTGTGGATAGCCCCGAGAAAGGACCTGCAGGTTGTAAAAGCAGGATGCGAGGCAACCCTTCGGCAAGGGGTAAAGACCGCTAGTAATGTCCTGCCTGATGACCAAAAAGATGAAGTTGTAGATGGAAAGAGGTGGACGTAGCCAGAGAACTGCCCGCTCTCTCCTTGAGTGTTGGGAAAACGCCAAAAGACCAGTTTGGCTAAGGAGGTCTAATTGACCGAAACTATGCGGCGATGGTCTCAAACATCCACAAAATGACACAAAAACGAAAAGACGATACATTCATCGAGGTACGCAAGAAAGCAAAAATTCCACGGCCCAAAAGATATGATTGCCTGGAAGGCATAGCATACATAGAGACGGAAGGGAAAAGGATCCAGATTCGTGTGTTATTACGTTCTGGATCTAATATCTTCCTGATTAATGATCGTCTTATCCAAGAATACGATATTCATTACAAAACAAGGAAAAGCCCTACGGAAATTTTAGGATTCAATGGTTCTACTACTACAAGCAGCGAAAAATATTTTTCTTGCCCACTTTTATTAGAAATCGGAACAAACTCCCACCGATCAGAAATCTCTTGTAAAGTTGCAAATTCAGGAAATTACCACCCGCTCATCCCATTTGGGTGGTGTCAGGAACACCACCTGGAAAATATCGGAAATCCAGAAAAATTGTATTTTCCAAAGAACTCGTGCCTGAACCATGAAGTGGATGAAGGACAAGGAGATATGTAAGAATATGACAAAACGGTAGTCTTCGACAAATGGGTACAAGTTATTGGTCGCATACAGTGTAAAGACGAGCCTGTCGAAACAATATTGCACAAAGTTCCTGAACACTATCACGAGTATGTCCAATCTTTTGAAGATGAGGTTGTAATACAAATGCCCCTGCGAAGGAAGTGGGATCACGCAATCAGAATCAAGGAAGGAGAAGAGCCTCCTTAGGGTCCAATTTATCCGCTATCGGCAATGCAACTAAAAGAACTCCGGAAGTACTTGGATGAAATGTTACGGCAAGGCAAAATTTGGCCAATTCAATCACCTGCCAGCGCACCAATCCTTTTCGTACCAAAAGCAGATGGAAAACTACGACTAGTAGTCAACTACCGAGGACTAAATTCAGTTACCATCGCCGATAAATACCCAATACCAATCATGAGAGAGCTCAGGGACTGTGTGGAAGGATCTCAGATTTTCTCAAAAATCGATCTTAAAAAGGAGAATTATTTGGTACGAATGGTAGAAGGAGATGAGTGGAAGACAGCTTTTCAATGCCGTTATGAACATTGCGAGTACATGGTAATGCCTTTTAGGTTAATAAACGCGCCTGCTACATTCCAATCCATGATGCACGAGGTACTATGCGAGTTCCTAGACCAAAGAGTTGTCGTCTACCTGGACGATATCCTAATTTGTTCAGAAAACGAAAAGGATCATATCCGACTAGTTGAAAAGGTTTTACAGAAACTGAAGGAAAACCAACTGGCAATCAATGTGAAAAAATCCATATTTCACGTCTAGGAAGTCGAATTCCTCAGCTACATTGATAATACCAAGGGAGTAGAAATGAGCGAAAGAAAAGTTAACTCCATAAGGGAATGGAAGGCACCATCCTCTATGAAAGAAGTCCAAATCTTCATCAGATTTGCGAATTTTTATCACTGGTTTATTGAAAATTTCACTGCAATATGCAAACCAATTACAGATACCCTAAATGGCGATCCTACAAAATTCTACTGGTGCCCAGAGCAAAGCAAAGCTTTCGAGGTTTTAAAAGAAAAATTCGTTACAGCACCAATATTGTGTCATTTCCACCCAGGATTAGACACAGTAGTAGAGACCGATGCAAGTGACTTTGCTCTCGGTTGTGTTTTTTTCCAGTTCCAAGACAAAAAACCGCACCCAGTAGCATTCTCATTCGCGAAAATTGAACTCTGCAGAACGAAATTACGAAATTCACAATAAGGAATTATTAGCAATAATGGAAGCATTTAAGGAATGGAGACATTACCTTTTAAGAACTGAAAAACCGGTTACGGTGTATACGGATCACCAAAACCTACAACAATTCCTTACTACCGAGAAATGGAGCGGGGGGCAAATTCGTTGGCCACAACCATTAGCTGAGTACAACTGCAAAATTGTAAACCGACCGTGAACAAGAGGAGGAAAACCTGACGCTTTAAGTAGACGGCTGGAGTACTGTCTAGAGCAAGGAGCTGCACATAGCGAGCAGCCTATTGTGAAACCTGAACATTTACAAATTATTTTAACCTCCGCCAAGAAAGAGGAAGACAAAGGAATAAAAATTGAAGAGGAACCATCAATGCTGCACAGCATACGCATCAAAAAAACTAAGCAAGGACGCCGTAGCAACAACAAAAGAGTCACGAATGGTGATGGGGCATGACCTTTATGCTCTAAACGACATTCCACTTCCTGCACAAAGCCAGTTACTAATTGACACGGGAATAGCTGTCAGTCTACCGCAAGGAACTTACTGACGAATTGCCTCTCACAGTAGACTTGCTAGTAAGAATCAAGTTGAAGTCGGGGCTGGAGTCATCAATGCAGATTACACAGGAGAACTCAGGGTGCTCTTACGAAACCACAGCCTCAAGGACTATCAAGTTCAACAAGGCGACCACATAGCGCAACTGATAATAACTCAAATTAACGATTCCGAGATAATGGAAGTCGATGAGTTAGACCCAACAGAACGTGCAAGCAAGGGTTTCAGAAGCACTGATTTTATTCCAACACGAACGTTAGCAGCAGAAACATCCATACCAACAAAAAGTATGCTACAAGCTGACTCAAGAAATAATCGATATTTCCATAACCCAGACAAACAACATAACCGACGATCACGACAGGATTGAGTTTTAATGTCAAACTCCACTCTCACACAAGTGGAAATGAAGATGTTTGCTACTGAATTCCTAGACCAAGTCTTGGTTACGGCGGAGCAAGACACAGAATGGTTGGAACGACAAAAGAAATTGAAAGGGTTGGAACAAGATGGGAAGAAGTTACCAAAACAATGGAAACTAGAGGACAGATTCCTCTACTATAAGAACTATCTCTATATACCCGAAAACGAGGAGTTACGATCAACAATTGCAAGAGGGTGCCATGATTCTAAGGTGGCTGGACATATTGGTCAAGAATTGACTCTAGAAATAATCGCAAGGGATTTTTACTGGAAAGGCTTGGCAAATTGGGTAAACAACTATGTAAGGTCATGCGATGAATGTCAACATAATAAATCGCCATGACATGCCAAGTATGGATTGTTACAACCACTCCAAGTCCCCTATGCTGCATGGGCGTCAATCTCTACAAACTTTTTCACCCACCTTCCAGAATCACAGGGGCATACACAAATTATGGTCATAGTAGACCGATTCACCAAAATGGCTCACTTTATCGGCTTATACGAAAACAGGACCGCAAAGGATGTAGTAAAGGTTTTCTTACAGGAAGTATGGAAACTGCATGGATTGCCAACAGTGATAATATCAGACATGGACGTAAAGTTTTCGGGCGAGTTTTGGGAGTCGTTATGCAAGCTACTAGGGATAAAGCAGAAAATGTTTACCGCATACCACCCACAAACAGACGGACAGACCGAGAGGACCAACCAAGTGCTGGAGGATTACCTACGAAACTTTGTCAACTACGATCAGGACGATTGGTATCAACTACTCCCCTTCGCAGAACATGCGTACAACAACTCTGTTATGAATGCACACAGAATGTCTCCTTTTTTTGCGAATTACGGATTCCATCCCCAGACTGAATAGATGAAAGCAAGGGAAGCTCAAAATCCGGGGGCTCCAATATATGCACATTGGATGAAGACGATACACCAGAAAGCAGAAGAAACATTAGAGCATACCAGGGAAGCCATGAAGAAATATTACGACAAAAAAGTAATGGAACAGCCAGATATAAAAATCGGTGATACGGTGACGTTGAATGCAAAAAACATCCGTTCCAAATGACCCTTCAAAAAGTTAAGTCCTAAGCTTTACGGACCTTTCAAAGTCTTAGAAAGAAGAGGGAGCTCTACGTACAAGCTAAACATTTCCGACAGCTGGCATATTCACCTAGTGTTCCACATATCGTTAATAGAACCCTACCGAGCATCAATTCAGGAAGGAAGAGAACAACCTCCACGAGCCCCTGAGGAAATTGAGGGTGACTTGGAATGGGAGGTAGAGAAAATAGTGAGGAGTGAAATAATCTCATATACTAGAAAGGTTCGCAGATGTAATATATGGATGCGAGAACTCCGATATTTTGTAAAGTAGAAAGGTTGTTCAGAAGATGAGAACACCTGGGAACCACCTGAGAGCATGGAACATGCTCAGGAGCTAGTGGAGAGTTTTCATAGAGAAAACCCAGAAATGCCAGGCAGGGCAGAAGTAGAATAGTACGAAAGGTTTTCCTGCCGTGGCCAAGCAAACGCGGAAGGTTTTTTACCCTACAATACTGAGTTCTAAATGGAAAATTGCGTTAAACAGGAAGATTCGGGACGAACCTTTTGGAGTAGGGAGCTCGTGTTAGGCATATAAATTCCAACACGCCCCTCTGGCCCCAATAAAGGGCCTGGACGTCGTCTGCAGTATGGTGCGAAGTTGCTAATTACCAGCAAAAAAGCGTGGAATTGGTAGTCTTCCCATAACACCGTATACATCGTTGCCGTCCGTCCGACCGGAGGCTGTTCGTAGGATATATGAGACGGGTAGTGTGCTTTGCTCATACAGCTGGAATCCAGTATATGATATATAAAGTACCTGGTTGAGCAGAAAAACCTACCGAATCAGAAAAGAATAATGCTTCACGTTGGCCGACTACGAGAAAGTCATAGGTCTACGAGAATAGACAAGAGTTTAGAAGATGTAGCTGCAAGGTTATCTCGCTAGGCAAATCCAGAAGCGATGGAACACTAAGCCTATCAACTCTACGTTATGATAATGCAGTCATGCCTCTGTGTTGTCACCGTTGTCTGATATTGAGACTGATTACCTCAGTAGCAGAGGGACAACTGGTATGTTTGCATTTGGGTGGCATATTCAGACTAAGTTCATATGGCAAAGGCATTGTTAACTTCCGACTGGTGAAGTCTTGAACACTCTCAGGAAGACAAAGTTACAATAAGCCGAATGACCAGAAGCGGGGAAATATTCAGGGTCTGCGAGTGTTCGCACTCAGAATTGATAAGACAAAAGACTAGTACTTGTTGTAGAAGAACTTAGTTAGTATAGATATTAGATGTACAGGCCGCGGAAACTCACGTGGGATATAAATATAAGAGTTCCTCCCCAGCTATTAGACACGACAGCAACGGAGAAGAGATCTTATCTATATAACAAGTTATTATCTACATTCATACTCTTAGTAGTTGTAGTGAACCGAGTATTAGCAACCATTTTACAACGCCTTCCTGACTTACTCTGTTATCGAGGACCTTAAACGCTTAACCATACTCTACCGAGCTCTGAGTTGGTTACCCGTAACAGATGGTATGTACTGTGTGCAGAGGGGCCAGAAGAACTCTGGCGAAGTCTCCCCTGCTAATCCTATACAAATTCTCCGAGCAACACTTACCCCTACAACTGGAGTACCGTGCTCTCGTTTGGCCAAATCTTCAATCACTAATTTTGTCAGGTCGTATTGAAATTAGCAATGAGCCTTCGGTACACCGGCTTTTTTCTCGCAGCATCTCCGGCAAGGAGACTAGATTCCGCGATGAAGTCCACGCTTGAGACCGGAAATGCGTTATATCTGGTGTAATAAATCATGAAATTAGTATCCAGGCTTGCGACTGGGTTTCTTTCGAGGCTG
Source organism: Tuber umbilicatum (assembly GCA_003313605.1). Lineage (NCBI taxonomy): Eukaryota > Fungi > Ascomycota > Pezizomycetes > Pezizales > Tuberaceae > Tuber > Tuber umbilicatum. The sequence continues at coordinate 4,787 of QLOI01005071.1, read as the reverse complement.
CTCATCTCTTCCCTCTCTACGTCGAAAGTATTTGGATTGAGTTGGATTATGGACGATGGATCACGGATATGGACGATTGGCTACAATCCTCAAAGATCGATTCGGCCCAAAACGGGTTCTCCTCCGGTCGCATGTTCACCAAAAGTTTAATCAGTACCTAATCTCCGTTAACCCTGACGACGGCTATAAAGTAGTTGTATTTAACTGCGATGATGATGGGCTTGATGGTAGAATACTGGATCTCGTGTGCCGAGACCCGGCTAATCCCCACCGTGTTTCCGACCAACTTCTAAGGTGGCACTTCCGCCAATCAGTCCTTGCCAATATGAGGGGGCCAGGGGAGCTGGTCTGCGAGCACGATTTCCCACCAGGAACAGATATCATAAGTGAGATCCTTGCAGGTCCATATGGGCAAGAGAGATTTGAGTTAGAGATGGCTGCTCGATTGAGAGGAGTTTCCTAAGGGGGTTTGTTACTTCGATTCCAATGTGATGGTGTAGCTGTGGAGATTGCGCCACTAATGGAGTTATTACTACTAGTATGTGGAGGCCGAAGACACCTTTGAGGTACAGCTCCTAGGTTATGTTCTACAGGGGGTAAGGGCAGCAAACCTCACTGTGGAACATACGAAACTTGGGCGTTGTACCTCCGTATGTTTGGGCAGGAAAAAATTGTGGGGGGAATTAGTTAGAGGGGGCGCAATAAAAAAATAATTGAATTAGTTCTTTCTTCTCTTCTTTGCAAGCCGACCTTGGCGGTAAATTTTTAAACTCACCCCAAAGCCGGCCTAAGGGATATCAAGTCTACCCAACCCTAGTCTACCCAACCCTACCCAACCCAAAGAAGCCGAGTTCTATCGATGCTGTCCAACAAGTCATCGATATTGCAAAGGCAAACCCAACTTTCCCGGTGATCCTGCAGTGGACTAGAGGAAGAGGTGGAAGCCATTGCTCCTTTGAAGATTCCCATCAATCAATCCTTCAGATATACGCACGCATCAGGAGATGCAATATAAATGCTCTTAATTCTGGCTCTAGGTTTGGTGGGGCAGAGGATATATATCTTTATTTGACAGGAGCTTGGTCTGAGAAGTTTAAGCCCTCCGGTGCCTTTCGACGGTGTTTTGTTTGGTAGCGGAATGATAGCTGCAAAGGAGGCACATATAGCCCCAGAAGTCGTAGAGGGGAAGTGTGTAACCTCCATGACTTCTGATTTTTTGATTGGTTCGCCACAATTTGCACATACATACCGTAAAAACTTGAATAAACGAACCATGTGCTAGGACGTTGAAGTTGCCTCTCTTAGTAAGGTCTGGCTTTTTTTCTTCTTTTTTTTTCCCGGGGGTGGCTTTTTTTGATGTGTTCTCCGCCCCTATTCCAGAAAAGGAAATCCTGAACTACCTGGCACATGGTCTATTTATTCGAGTTTCCCCGGTATCTACTCGAGCACTGGATTGAGTGTAAACCTACGTTGGTGAGTTATACAATCAGGCCGACTCTAATTCACATTGTGTTCTAGACCAAGAAAGCGATCTCTGAAGCAGAGGGGTTAGATGATCAGAACTAGGAGAAGAAATATAAGCGTCTTGCCGGTGGTGTTATAACTGTCCTATTGCAGATGGGCGAGCCTATTGACAAGCTCGCTACCCGTGGTGTCAGGCTCTGGTCGGTATCAATCGGGGTTTGGCGTTTGAAAATCTCTTGCAATATAGGGCTGCTCTAGATCGCACAATTTTCTCACTCCACAAGGCCACATATCTCGTGGAGCTTAAATAGCAGCGTGACTATAATATCGAGCTCCTGAATGCTGATTTCCAAAGACCTGGTTTTGTAGAAATTCTGACAGGGACGCCATGGATCGCGAAAGCATGGCCTATGCCGAGGTAGTCTGCTGCATAGCTAGACTCATGCACGTTAGGCATGAGTTCCGTTGGGTTGATCCTTATCTTCTCTCCTTCCCATGGCATTGTAGTCGGAATCACCAACGCAGGAGGTCCCGCTAAGACTCTCATTGCTGCCACGGAAAAAAACCACTCCTATGGTGGCTATGTCAAGACTAGCGAAATTAAAATGTCTGGAAAGAAGGAGATTCTCATTGACTTCATTGAGGAGTGTGTCGTATTATACTAGGGAAGCCCGCATCCTTGGCACTCAGGTGCGCTATCGCCTGCATCTATCGCGAGGTGATCGAGAGAAGGAGCGATAGAATCAAAGAATATTACTACCAGCTCTGATTTTGTTGGTAAGAATTTTCCCCCCAACTAGGCCATAACCGATGTGTTGGGCGGCGGAAGCACGCGGGTTGCTGGGCGGGCGATTGCCGATTTCGTTCGCGGGGTTGGAGATAACGGCGAGGCTTTTGTCGAGAGACCTGTGACCGTCTACGCGCTCGTGGATTTTACTATTGTCGTTAGGCGGAATTCTATCATCAAAGCAACCTTCCCGAAGTCGATGGACTAGGATCTTCTCAAGCTGGCTCACCTCTTGAATAGCTTCCGTATGGTTCCTGGTGTGGAACCTTCAAAGAAGCGTGATGTAGTTGAAACCAAAGTCCAAATTATCGCTGTTCCCAAACAGACCTCGGGGGAGGTGGTGGAGGTCTGCGGAGCTATCTTGAGGGATGGGCGGCCAACTACCGGGGCTATTTCACAATTCCTATATAGGGGCACCTACACCGACCATGGAAACATATTCTAACGAAAGATTGAGAGGCCAATCCAAGCGCATATGGCTTCGAGCAGAGATGCTTCTGTCTCTCGCTCAAAGGAGTGGTTCCACCTCCATGATCTTGATACCGAACTTTTAGAGAAGACATTCACGTTTCGCTTGTCAAACTTCATCCGATTCAGGGACGATAAAATTTTGGGCTACGTTGAAACTCTCGGACAAGTGTTGGTTGAGTTACCCACAAACGTGGTTACACAAGCTGCATCTGTCCAGTACTCTACATTCCAACTCGGAGTCACGGAAATCCATTATCATAATTGACTATCTCCAACTCCAAGGCATCAACATCCGGTTGCCTTGAACTTCGACAATGCTTTTTCTCTCAACGCGAAAACCGAAGTTCTCATCAAAGCCCTAGCAAGCAATGGAAGATATGCCCGTGTACCAGGCGACTACAATCCAATTCACGTTTCACGGAAGTTTGAGGAAGGGCTGATCGACATTTTATGGACAATTATGGTAAGTCATTCCCTTGTTATTCGCCTTCATCATACTTACTGTATTACAAGTGTCGCAATTAGCAACGTTGTGAAAAATAACCCCCAAGAATTGCCTTCATTTAGTGGACCGCATAGAAAGGCTATTAGGCAGAACTATATGTCAATAACTTATGGGAGCATCAGCTCCGACGGGTCAACAAAATCGGAGAAGATCATCAAAGATGTTACAGAGGTAACTACCTCGTACACCTGCTGCCACCCGGCAGGTCTTTTGTCTGCGGCCAGGTTCACAGAGCCAGCGCTCACTCTTACGGAGAAGGCTTCCGGTCGAGGACATAAGATCCCGTGGCTTAATCCAGGGCGATTCCGTTTTCGCTGGACATTCTCTAGGCGAAAACTCTGCACTTGCCGGTTTGGCTGAGGTTATGCCAATTGAGTTTTTGGTCTCCGTCGTCTTCTACTTGGCAATTCCAAAAGTATCCGGAAATCTCGGCGCGGTTTAGGCTTTAGAAGCGCCAAGATTTCAGGATACTTTCGGAATTGCCAAGTACCGTGGTTTGGCTATGAAAGCTACTGCCGGGCGCGATACTGGAAGAAGAATAAATCACCCTATGATCGCTGTCACTCCTAGTCGTATTCCTAAGACCATTAATGAGCAAGCTCTTCAGTAGATTGTTCACAACATCGCGGAAGAAACCAAATGGTTTCCGGAAGCGTTCGACTATAACATTATTAACCAGATATATGTCTGCGCCGGTGATGTGAGTCTGTTATTGTTCATTTGCTTTCATATCTATTGACATGCCGCCAGTTACGCGCTCTCGGCTGCCCCACCATTGTACTCAACTTCCCCGGAGTGCGGGGGGTTGACATTCAGGTCCTCACCGATCACCGCTAGTAACGCGGTAGATTCTGCAACCCGATACCTGCGGTCCCGGCCCATCCGTCTCGGGCGCCCCCCCAGATACTGCTGCCCGTCCGGATCCGAAGACGGATGGACTAGACGCTTAGCCTCACTATCCGCAGCTTCAATTTCTCCTTTCGCAGTTTCAATCTCCCCATCAATTGTTACTTCGCGAACTTCCTCCCCCCCCCAAAAATCATTATTCTGACGTCTTAGCGCAAAAACGGGTTTCATCAGAAAATGCGGTATGTAAATTAGTGTACGGGATCTACTGATAAACAAACCCAGGCTAAGTGCAAAGGGAATAACAACAGAGATTATGTGAATCCAGTGTCAATTGAGTAGTCAACAGAAATTTCTTTCCGAAAACAATATTGTAGCCTCCCCCCCGCATTTCCCTCTCCTCCCTCCAAGCCATCGATCCCTCCGCGAAACCCGAATCACCAGAAATCCGTCCAGAGTTTTAACTATCGTAAATCTATCTACCAAAGCTAAACCATCTTCAAGCTGCTACCGACCTTTTTTCTCTTTGGCCATGTTTTCCAAAATCATGTGTTTAAGCCAATTTCAACATTTTTTCTTTTCACATCAAGGTTATGAACAGACTTTATTCTTCGTCCAGTCACACCATCGCTGCGAACCCTATGGCCTTCGCCACCATCTTTGCCGGGTCGGGCACGGCCCTAATTGAAATCGCGAATGATCGAAAGATCAAAT
>QLOI01005063.1:0-11931 GCA_003313605.1 Tuber umbilicatum | reverse complement strand
GGTGCACTTGACAGAACCGAAAAACTAAATCTAAAGGCTAACTAAAATTTTTCTTAGATTTATACGAACAAATATTTTTGAGGTAGCGCGAAGGTTTACTAGATTTCAAAAATTTCTGAAATAATAGTGAGAGAGATGTCTAATAAGAAGGCGATTTTGATTTTGATTTCAATCATAGATTCATTGTTTTCTTAAGGTACAAAAACTCGCATACAGACAATTAAGCTACGGCGTAATAAAACCTCTCTGTATCCACCCCGGGCCCGGCCAAAACAAGGAAACCCCAAGACCCTCTGGTATGGGCCTAACCGCACCTCTCGCCTAAGGAAAACCAAAAGCAAGCAGGAAGTAACCAAGAAAATGCCCCCCGTAATCCCAAAAGAAATCCAACAACCAGATAACAACTGAAATAACAGCCCGAACAGTGAGAAAACACATACAGCCCAAGCTAACCCCAAAAGAAAACCCCCACCACCGGCAAAATATGGATGTTGTACCCAACGGCCAGGTGGGCTGAGAATCCTGGGAGACGAGCCCGAACCGTAAGCGAGTCCGTGTGTAAAGATGGAAATAACCGAAGCCGACCGAGAGCGGGCGGAGGTGGCCACCCAGGATGGTGGCGGGAGAGGATTGAGTAGCAGTACGTCTAATAAGAAGGCGAAAACTACCCCTATATATACCCTTTATGGTTACACAAGCACTGCCTCATACCAAGGAAATCTAAAAAAACATGCTAGAATACACTAGTATAATACTCGGTCATGTGGCTGTGTCACATGACCATCATAGCCATATCACCCGATAGGAAAGGAATAATGTAATTTCCAACACTTCCTCTACTGTTCCATTCCTAACATAATCAGAAATTTCTCAAATAAAACCTTAACTAAACCCTTTGTACATATATCCGCCTTATTATCCTTAGTCCCTACTGATAACACCCTGATATCCTTATTTTCTATCAACTCCCCTATATAGTGGTATTTTACATTGATGTGTTTTGTCCGATCTGAGACACCAGCGTTTTCTGCCATTTTAATAGCGGCATTATTGTCGCAATGGATGTTCAGTAGTATCTTGATACCCACATGTGATAGGCCTCTTCGTAACCAAACACTTTGTTTTGCTGCAAAGGCTAGAGCCATGTATTCCGCTTTGGTGGTTGAGGTTGCAATAGTTCATTGTTTCTTGGAGCGCCATATAACTGTATGTCAATATGTTTGAACAATTAGACCCGTAAACAATTTTCGATCACCAAGATTGGATGCAAACGATGCATCACAGTACAGTTAAAGGGTTACTGTGTCGATGTTTCGATTGTATTGTGGGCCGAATGTCTTTGTACCTATGAGGTATCTTAGGACTCGTTTGGCGGCTTTGAGGTGTGTTGTAGTAGGTTTGAAGGAGAACTGACTGAGGAAGGCGGTAGCATATTCAATATCCGGTCTTGTTACGACTCCGGCGTACATTAATAATCCTATTATAGATCGATACGTTCATTGATCACAGAGTTCGGATTCATCGGTGGCTTTTATTAGTGTGCTATGTGCTTCAATTGGAGTATTGGCTTGTCTTGTATTGGTCATGTCGAACCTTTCTGATAATTCAGAAATGTATCGTTCTTGATAGATCTTAATGTGATCATTTGAAGTTTCGATTTGCATGCCGAGCAGTAGTGATGCTTGTCCAGAATCGGTACACTGGAAATTGGTTTGTAGTTTGTTAACACATTCGTTAACTAGTTTTGGTTTGCCGGTTATTAGAATATCATCAACATAAATACAACAGAAAAGATTCTTTGAAGCGAGTATGCAAGGGTCGAAGTCGGTGATGTGAAGGTTTAATGATTCAAGTGTTTCGGTAAGACGTTGATACCATAGCCGAGGTGATTGTTTCAATCCATAGATAGCTTTTTTCAGCTTCCATACCGTGTCTGGTTTTTCGTAACCTTCCGGTAACTCTAGGTAAGTTTCGCAATCAATGTCACCGTAAAGGAATGCGCTTTTGATGTCTAGCTGTCGTAGCTTGTATCCTCGTTGTATCGATATACTTAAAAGTATTCCTAAGGATTCGAGTCGTGCTACGGGGGCGTTGTAACCTGTCTGGGCCCAGGCTCAATCAGGTGTTCGAAAGGGTTCTCAGTAGGCGGTCAAGGTACATGAGAGTAGCTATAAGGAGCGCCTAACGGAGGCTTCCAGGTGGTTGTAAACTGAATAGAGTCTTTAAGATCGCAATAAAGAAGTAACGGTTCAACCGAGTATATTCTGAATACTATCTGTCGAAGTCTGCCCTTCTAAAGCCAGACTTGCTCGGTGTTTAAATACATGTTTTCTTGCTCGTTGAGCATCAACTATACTAAGTATCAAGCGATACTTGAAACAACAAATAAAACATACTAAGTATCAAGCAATACTTAAAACAAAACATAAAACATACTAAGTATCAAACGAGACTTAAAACAAAACATAAAACATACTAATTATTAAACGAGACTTAAAACAAAACATAAAACATACTAAGTATCAAACGATACTTAAAACAAAATATAAAACATACTAAGTATCAAACAATACTTAAAACGAAACATAAAACATACTAAGTATTAAACGATACTTAAAACAAAACATAAAACATACTAAGTATTAAACGATACTTAAAACAAAACATAAAACATACTAAGTATCCAACGATACTTAAAACAAAACATAAAACATAACCTAGTACCCGTACCGGTTACATCCCCAAAAATAAAACAAAGTTTTACAAACAAAACTAAAAACAAGTACAATAAGCCAAACAATTCAGCACGCCGATACAGGTATTGTGTTCAGGATCCCAGTTCCCGTAACACATCCTGCAAGTGTACTCATGGTAGTAGAACCGCTCTACCATATTCCCCACCAGGCGTATCCACGGATCAACCGTCTCTCCTCCAAGGCAAACGTCCACCTGCTCGCAACCCTCACAGTAGAAGACGAAAATTGGACGTAGCCGGTATATCGAGTTTATGATTTCTTGGTTTATCAGCGACATGCGCCAGGCAAGGGAGGCGCGACGAGAAAGGCGCAGGAACTCAGAGAGGTCCATTGTCGTTGGGGGTCCAAGTTAGTTGATTTTTCCCCATGATGGTCCGTTTACTAGTAAGAAAACCATCCTCTCGCTTCTTCCAAGCTTCGTCTTTCTTCCTCAGTTGCTTCCCAACTCTTGCTGCCCATCTAGTCGTATTCGCTGTCCAAGTATGGCGCCCAGAAACCATCATCTGCATTGTCAACTTCCATGGCTTCGATGATGTCCGGTAATGCTGGCGTCCATAAACATCTGATAAAGTTTGTTTCCACATGGCGGTGGATTCCGGGTTTGTTTTCATTCCACCAGTCCTCTACTTTTCCTTTCGCATGTTCCAAACATTCCTCCGGTTCCCAGCTATCCTCCGACGATGGGTAGCCCTTCCATCCTACTAAAAATTGGTTCTTTCCATAGCGTACTCGATGGTCCTTTTCCTGTTCCATCTCCCATTCCTTCTCGTCATGTACTAGGATCGGTGGTGGGCGTGGATGGGATCGTCCAGGAAACCGGTTGTCGTTGTTGGAATGATATTTCTTCACCACCGAGGAGTGGAAAGTGCTTGTTTCTTTTCTGAACTGTCGTGACCCCATCGCTACCATGTAGTTCTCGATGAAATCATCGTATTGTAATACCTTGAAAGGTCCACGCCAGCGCGGTTGTAGCTTCTTGCTTCTTCCAAAGGTTGTGACTAGTTGGTCAGCTAGTACCAATGGGTATTCGCCAACCTTTATCGGGGTATGGTGCCTTCTTCGTTTCTTCGCCATAAGGTGTTGTCTCATCCGTGCTTGCTTGACCGCTAGGTATGCCGTATTTCGAAGCGATTGGTGCCGGTTAAGGTACTCCCCTAAGGCCGGCACTGATGAGTTTCTGAACCTTATCGAGGTAAGAAGGGGGTAGTTGATTCCGAAAACCGCTTTGTAGTGGGACATGCCCAATGTTCCGCTATATCCTGCGTTGAGGTATGCCACTGTTTCTGGTAGGGCTTGTACCCAATCATTCTGTCTTTTGTTTACCACATTGCGCAATGCCGTTTTGAGGCCCCCAATCTTTCGTTCTGCCTGACCATTTGTTTCGTGGTGTTTTGGGGTGTAAGTGATGTGCTCTATGCTAAGCAAGGCCATAGTCTGTCTCCAGAAATGTCCTTTAAATCGTGCATCATTGTCTGTGAGTCGTGAGATAGGTAGTCCAAAGGGTGTGAAAACTTGGTCTTGTGGAAGTTGCATGACTTCTATTGCTTTGATTTCCGCCGCCGTTGGTAATAACCATGTGTAACCAGTACACCGGTCAATTACCACAAGTATGTAGTTTTTTCCTAGTGATGAGTTGAAAGGTCCGGCGAAATCCATAGTGTAGGAGGTGAAAATCTCGTCTGCTGGTGGTAATTGCTTGAATGATCCCAAGGGCAACGTTGTCTTGTCCTTATTCATCAGGCAGAGCTCGCACTGCCTAACGTAGTCTTTGAAGTCGCGTGTCATTTCTGGCCAATAGATGTAGATTCTAGTATATCGTAGATTCCGGTCCGCCGAATGGTGTACTTTTCCGTGTATTTCGTCGATTACTGTTTCCCTTAGTGTCGCGCCATTCACAGCATCTCCTCTAGGAACATAAAGGCAGCTTTCTCCTCCTTGTGTGGTTGTGTAGAGCAATTCATCCGAAATTCGGTAGTGTTCCAATCCCTTTGTTGTTGAGTGGTCTAGGATCGCCACCTTTCCGTAAAGGGCATTGTGGCAGTAAGCGTGGACCAGCTTCGCTCGGAAAGTAGTCAGTATCATGGTTGAAACATCTGCCACATCACGCTCATCGGCTATTAGCTCAGACCTGGAGGGTTGAGCGTCCTCGTCTTCTGTTGTGTCGTATTGCTGGTAGAGTTGCTTTCTGTGTTCGCTCAGGGTGGGTGGTATGACCGAGATTTGTGTTTCATTTGCCTCTGGATTCTTCCCATGGCAGGGGCAATTGCTTTCGTTGCATTTGTACCAGTTTGGCGAAGTACATGCCATAGCTGTCTGAATCCGGTCTTGTAGGGCTGGGAGGTTTACTGCTCGTCTAGGTTGAGGTTGACTGGGTGGTTCTCGTGCCCGATAGTCTATTGTTGGTTTTGAATTGTGGTATTGGCAATCGTCGTTATTACAAAAAATCTCGTGGAGTTCAGCATGTTGGTGATCCTTGGGTGGGGTGGTAGGCTGGGAGACAGTCTCCCCCCATGTATTTCCAGCTCTAATATGGCAGTCGTCCATGCCCTGCGCATTCGGCTTCTGTCGTACTATCGAGCAGGCGCTTCCGCACTCCAAGTGTGCTCCGATAGAGTCATAATGGCTCTCGCTTACCATGTCTAAAAAGGGGGTAGAGAAAAAGGCAATAGGGACGTCTTCCTCGTCGTCTGTAAGATTTTCCCAGAATCGGCTTTCGTTTTCAGATGGTTCTTCGTAGCGTTGCTTCTCGTAAATGCGGGAAAGTGCGTCAGCTAAATAGTTAGTTGTCCCTGGCCTGTACACTATCTTTGTATCAAATTTTCCTACCTCTATTTTCCAGCGCATCTGTTTCCTAGTTGGTTCTTTTGCTTTCAAAAGGTAGGAAAGGGGTTGGTGGTCGGTGACTATAGTGAATTTTCTTCCTAATAAAATGTGTCTGAATGTTTTTAGTGCATCTGTGATTGCGACCGCTTCTTTGTCCGTAGTACCATAATTGCTTTGTGCACTGCTGAACTTTCGGCTATGGAGTGCTGCCGGTCTTGCTGTCTCAGGGGTTGGTCCCTGCCCAATCCAACATCCGACCCCAATCTCGCTTGCGTCCGTGAACAACCATATCGGGTCCTTGTTTTCATTTGAGATAGGTTTCATAACCTTGTTTTGCTCGATTAATGCCTTCGTATTCGCAAACGCTTGATCATGGGTAGCGGTCCACACAAATTCCGCTCCTCCTGTTAGATCCGTTAAGGGTGCTGTAACTGATGCATGGTGTGGTAAGAACTATGAGATATAGTTTACCAATCCCAGGAAGCGCTGTAATTGCGTCTTTGTCTTTGGCGTTTCCCATTCTTTGATCTTTGCTACGTTCTCAGGGGCAGCCCGGATCCCTTTATCATCTATTACATGTCCCAGGACTACTATTCTGTTGGCGAACAGGTGTGACTTCTTCCTACTGGCAAAGAATATCTCGTTTCTCAAGCGTTCACATACCTCCTTAATGTGGAGTAGGTGTTCTTTTTCCAGTATGAGAAAATCATAATATCGTATATGTAAACCCAGACACATTTTCCAAGAAGGTCGCTCATTAGGGTTTCCATAATTCGCATAAACGTGGCTGGCGCATTGATGTCTCCTTGTAACATGACTCGGCTAGCGAAACTTCCGAATGGTGTCTTGAAGGTATTATACTTCTCATCTTCCTCTAACACCCGTGTCTGAAAATAGGCATCGCTTAGGTCTATCTTGCTCCTGAAACTTGCCCTACCAATGGCGTTTAGGATTTGCTTCTGGTTCGGAATTTGTACATCATCCTTAATTGTGTTATCGTTTCGTGCTGTTAGATCAACCAGTAGTCTCAACCTCCCATCAGGTTTTGGTTGGACAAACAGGGGTGCCGCTCCTGGCACTACGCTTCTGGAAATTACCCCTTCCTGTAATCGTTTGTTGATACAATCTTGGAGTTGCGGTAGATAGTGTTCTGGTACCATGTATGTTGGTAGTGTCTTGATCGCTTGGTGATCTTTGATAGCTATATGGTGTCCAACTTCCCGGACAGGTGGTAAGGTTGTTGGCACAATCTCCGCGAATACGTCCTCGTATTCTGCCATTAAGTCCGCTTGGGTTGTCTCTGACACTGCTGCACGGACCATGGCGCTTGTTGGTTCACATCGGACCTTAATCTTGTGTCTGGGGAACTCAATAGATGACTCGTCACATCGTATTATCCCTCCATGCTTAACCAAAAACGGCATGCCTAGCAATGCATCATATTTTGCTAGGTTTCCTACCAACATCGTATTATTGCTGGACACCATCTTTCCAATTGAGATTGTTGCGTTGCATTGTTTTTGGCTATTCGATCTTGATCCTTTCATGGCCATATGGACTGTGACTGGCTGTTCCATTTCCTCGGTGGGTATGTCATATGTTGACACAAATGTGGTACTGATGATGTCGCGCCCAATAGCTCCTGTGTCAAACAGAACCTTCGCTTCTTTTCCATTTATTTGGATCCGTCCTTTCAGGGCTTGGTTCGGCTTGATTCCTAACCACTGTGTCTTATTGCATGCTAGTGCTGTGTTGTAGCATTCTACCATAGTGGAATCAATCCAGACTTTTGTTGTTTCCTCATCCTCGCACTGGGTTTGATTAACCGTGGTGTTGGAATTCTGCTTTCCTTTTCCTTTCTTCTTTTTGCTGTAGCAATCTTTTGCCAGATGGCCCATTTTTCCACACTCATAACATGCTCAGGATTCCGGGTCTCGTTTGATTTCCTTCTTTCGTTTGTCATCATTTTGCGGTTGCCTTTCTTTGAACTGTTTCTTTCGTACATTCTTGGTATTCTTCTTAAACACTCCCGATTTTTCATAGTATCCTCCCATGTTTCTTAGTGCAGAATCATATCCTTCAGCTCTCCCAAGGATTCCTTCCATGTCGTCTTCCTCTGCAGTCTGGGGTTCAACCAGTTTGCGCAATGACTTGTGCATGCTATCGAAAAACCGCCCTTTGAAGGTGAATTCCGAGATAGAGTCCTGTAGCAATCGTCCTCGATAGGTAGCCAGGTCTGTGGCTACCTCTGTTATGCGTCGTACCTTTCCATCCTCTACCTGTGATATAGATTGAAAGGTTTCATACAATATGTTGTTGTTCTGCGATGACTTGAACCGTGTTTCTAGGGCATCAATCAGTACTCGGCCTGTCAGATCCTCGTTTTCGTCGGCTACCTGGAAGTAGACTTCCTGGGCTCTCCCGGTCGTAAAAAACCCCTTGTAGTGTCCATTTCTTGGAGCTCTTAGTGGTATGTGGTGAATCCGCAAGTACGTAGTTATCATTCTTGCCCATCTATCGAATGCTTCTGGTTCCCGGTCTTTCCCTTCACCTGTGAACGCTTTAGACTGTGGTATCTTTATACTGAGCTTTGGCATAGCCTGTGGGTAGGGTGGCGCTGCATCTGAGCCTTCCGGTGGGTCTGGAGGATTTTCCGGTTGCGCTCCACTGGCTCCATGTCCTCGTCCTGCCATACTTCCTTCGCTGGACTCACTGGTCTCTCTAGAATCAGTTGAGTGCGTGGGGCTAAGTGGTGGGAGTATGGGCTTTTGTGGCGTAGATGGAAACCCACCGGGGGTTGCCTGTGTACGCGAGCTTTGCCCTTCTGTTTCTTTGGCTAGCTGTTGCGCTACCTCGTCACTTTCTGTAACTGTTGTGCCTTTCCTGGCTTTTTTTGGTCCCTTAGGCTGTGCAAGGCCGTCTCTAGGTAGCTGCTTTCCTGACCTCGTAGTCAGGAACTCCTCAATGTTGGAGATTTCTCAACCTGGCCAGTGCCAGATTGTCAATTATCAATACTCGTTCTTGAAGTTAAAAAAATGTAACCTGTCTGGGCCGGGGCTCAGTCAGGTGTTCGAAAGGGTTCTCGGTAGGCAGTCAAGGTACACGAGAGTAGCTATAAGGAGCGCCTAACGGAGGCTTCGAGGTGGTTGTAAACTGGATAGAGTCTTTAAGATCACAATAAAGAAGTAACTGTTCAACCGAGTATATTCTGAATACTATCTGTCGAAGTCTGCCCTTCCAAAGCCAGACTTGCTCGCTGTTTAAATACATGTTTTCTTGCTCGTTGAGCATCAACTAAACTAAGTATCAAGTGATACTTGAAACAACAAATAAAACATACTCAGTATCAAGTGATACTTAAAACAAAACATAAAACATACTAACTATCAAACGATACTTAAAACAAAACATAAAACCTACTAAGTATCAAACAATACTTAAAACAAAACATAAAACATACTAAGTATCAAATGATACATAAAACAAAACATAAAACATAACCTAGTACCCGTACCGGTTACAGGCGTATACTTCTTCAAAGTCTTCTCCCGGAATCTGATTGAATCCTCTAGTGCAGTATCTAGCTTTCCTTCGTTCAATGGTACCGTCTTTCTTAACTTTAGCTTTATAAACCCATCGTCATGTGATAACAGTTCTATTATCAGGTCTTCTGACTTCTTCCCCAATTCCACACTTCCCCAGAACATTCATCTCTTCATCCATCACTTCCTGCCACTCCTCTTTTTCTTGCGAATTCATTGCTTGTTTTCTAGGTTGTAGGATCTGGAATGTGATACATCAAACCAACAAACTTGTCTTACTTCCTTATTTCTTCCTCTATTTCACGAATCTTTTTCATCAACTTATCATGTTGCTCTTGGAGTTCGATGATATCTTGGTCCTCCACATCGCTCAATTCGAGTTCGTCTTCGACATAATGAAGTCTGCTTTTGAATTTGTTGAGTCGTGCATGGTTGTTCTGAAGTCGTTGTTCGAGATTGGCCTTGGCTTTTGTTGTCACGATTCTAGACTGACTTAGCTATTTCGCACTATGGCTCATGTACGAGTCATAGGGTTTCATTTGTTATATGGGTTTTTTACATTGATTTATGTTATTGATTTTGCACGCATGATGTTTTACATAACTCACGGTTATGAGTCATATGTTATAGTTACGTGAATGACTCATTTAGAGTCATATGATGTTATGTTTTCACATGAGTCGCACTTGCAACTCATAGTTATATTGTTATTGCGCAATGACTCAGTTAAGTCATAATATATACGCGTGTGTATGAGTCACAGTTGTGACTCATAGGTGAGTGGGAAGAACTATATAAGGAAGACGAGACAGAAATATGTAGTTAGTTCTTCATGCAGCCTTCTAAGTAACCCAGCTACAATATGATTTGGTTACCTCTCTACTCTTCTATTACTTCAATACAACAATAAGGATACTGGCGTTACACTTATTGACTAGAGTGTCAGTAATGCGAGTAGTAACGTAAGAACAATACTCTTGATTATGATATCGATACCTGTCGACCAGCAAACGAGCTGGAAAGATTACAAAACCTTACATTTGTAGATAATTTCTTATCTCCGGTGGATCGTCGTTGTTCAGTTGTTTCTCCTGTAGTAGAAGAGAAAGAACTTTCTTTGAATTTGCCGGGCATTGGTTGTGGTAAAGATATTCTTTCTGGTGTAGAAGAAACAGTTTCAGTTTCTTTTTCTTGTTCTGTTCGTGATTGGACTGTTGGTGTATAATGATATTCGAATGATACCCCTTTCGTATTGATGAATCTTACATCTCTTACTTCGATTACTCTATGCCGTTTTGGTATGTATATATGGTATATCGTCGGGCTGGAATTGTATCTGACTAGGTAACCTTCTTCTGATGTCTGGTCAATCTTTCCACGCTTCTCAGCTGGAATATGAACCATAACATTTGTGAACCATGGATGTAGATGACTGATTGTAGGTTTCATTCCGTATAGTCGCTCGAAAGGTGTTGTTAATATTTTCGAATGCCATCTTCAGTTATAGAGGTAAGCCACCGTGGAATAGGCTTCCCCCCAAAGGAATCTTTTGTCCCCTGGCATCATGCATCGAACCATTGTTGTTAAGATTTGACTTATCCTTTCTGCAACTCCGTTCAATTCAGGGTTGTATGCGGGAGATGTGGTATGGCTGACTCCTTTCGTTTTGAAGAATTCCGCAATATTTAGTACTCGTTTTTGCCTAGAGTAGATACTGACATATGTCCGCTGAGATCGGAGTGTACTTTGTCAAACATAGACGTAGTACTTATCTCAATCGTTTTTGGTACTGAATGGGTGTATTTATATTTGTTGCATGTTTCCTTATCGAAGTTTTTTGGGGTAGGAACTGGGGTAGCGTCTTGGTAATAATCCTTAATCACTTTAGGATGTCCAAGTGCTTGATGCTTTTCTTCATAAGAGGAGATCATAATATGTTCTTTTTTCATCCTAATATGCCACAATCCATTCTTCTTATCCGCCACCATGAATATTTTCCCATCCTCCATAAACCTTTGTTCTCCTTTATCCATCGTACATATTGCTCCAACATCATCCAATCTAGATTCCGAGACCAAAGAGTATCGAAAGGAGGGTACGTACATTGTTCGTCTAAGAATAACAGTGTGTCGACGTCCATGCAACAGGCACGTTGATTCTTGCATCTCCGGATGCAGTTGCCTGATGAATTCTTCCATCTGCGGTTACTATGGTTTCGGAGGAGGGGGTTATTTGAGGTAGTCACCTGAATTTGGTAATAAGTGACTTGAGGCTCCCGAGTCACATAACCATTGTTGCGAAACATCTTCTCATATAGGGAGTTGTGATGACGGTGCTTGTGTTGTTCCCGCCATCAAAACTGTAACCGTTGTATCGGTTGTCGCCGCAGTATGGGACTTTCGTTTTCCTTCCTTATTTTTCTTTCTCTGGTGGCTCCGACAGTTCGCGACCATATGATTATCGCTTCTTTTTTCTTTAGAAGCGCAATAAGAACAATCCACTTTTTTCTTTCCACCTCTTGGTACACGGAGAATCTTTTCTTCTTCTTTTATCTCTGACTTCTCAGCTGCCCTTCCAACAAAGTAATCCCTTGCATCGACAAATCGTGCAGTCTTTCTTGCAGATAAGACATCGCATAGGTCGGGGTGAATGTCGTTAATAGAAAGCACGAAGATGGTGCCTTCTACAGCATCAGTGTAACGGGAGCTCCCTGTGGGAAGATGGATCCCAAGGATGTGGCCGTACCAAAGCTTTCTTCGTACGCAAAGTGAAGAACAAATATGTAAGAGAGAAAACCTTAACGGTGAAAC